>JAODAL010006556.1:0-132451 GCA_025379985.1 Phyllomedusa bahiana | reverse complement strand
CCCAGTTGTAAGGCCAGGCTCCCCGTTCTGGGTTTAGTTGTCCAGCCATTGAGCTGTGAATATGGCCCCAAAAAGTTATAGTGTTTTTTGAGTAAGTGATGTCCCATTTTTTGTATGTTTTTTTGTAAATTGTTAGTGTAGGGACTCGCAAGATGTGAGGAGCCTTGACGGGGCTTGCGAGCTTGCTTATTGGGGCCCCTGTACCAACTAATACCTCATATTTAACATTTTTCCAGCATGTTTTATATTTTTTTATCTGCTCAACAGTGCTGGGGAGCGGAGGGTGTCTGTACTTTGTGTTGGCACCCAGAAAGTGCTGGGCAGCCCGCCTAATCGAATAGTATGGGCGTCACTAATAGGTTGTAAGCCAGCATGGTGCACCACACGTATTTGTATTTATGGCACCCTTCTGTATCGCCTTATCTATATGCAATTGTAGTACCAACAACCACTCCCCTCATGCACTGAGGGTGTGTGAGTGGTTGTTTTATTGGTATTTTTGCATTTGTGCAATCTCCCCATGCATTATACTGTGTGTTTTCTGCATGCTGGTGTGAACAGGTATTAAATTAATGTGCAGTTTTTTTATCCTCTAATTGTTCCCCGAGCAGTGGTGTATGTGAGATGCTGCTCAGCAATCAGCTGAACCTGTCAATTTTCCCCAGTTATCATAAAGGCCAGAGCTGCCTGCTTCTGGGTTCAGTCTTGTCCAGCCATTGAGCTGTGAATATGGCCCAAAAAATTATAGTGTTTTTTGACTCATACCTATCAAACATTGATGGCATATCCATGTCATCAATGTTTCTAATGGAAAAACTACTTTATTAACAGTCATGAAACCACAAAGTAAAACATAATTACTTAAAAAGTAGACTTTATTTTCTCAAAAATGCTTAAAAGACAATAATGTCTACTCATAGGAGAGCTGAGCCCGGATTTGTTTAGCAATATTAAAGGTAAATAATACAATGGATAAATGACCTATGGGCTTTACTTGGGATGCCCTGTATAGTCCATGTGTTATCTGCCTGGTGGGTCTAGTACCATTTATTTATCTTATACTAATTAAACTAAACATATGTTTTTTTTTATTTTTTTGTTATAAAGTAATATATTAATGCAACCAACTCTAACTCTGTAGGACATTTAAGGATTTACATTTTCATTTTTCCTTACTTTGAGTATTGAACAACAATTTTTTTCTGAAAGTAAAACAGACAAATGTTTTTTTGTTCGTCTCCAACATCTTTGAGGGTTTAATCTATCTGATTTGTCAGTATTACATTTATTTTTTCTGCAGGTCATATAAAAGGTGATATCATGATAGACATCGGCGTTGGCTCCATAATTCATTATTTGTATGCAGCCTGTGACCTTTTAAAAAAAATCATAGTGCTGAAGGTCCAGGACCGATGTCTTCTAGAGTTGAAAAGATGGCTGAACACACGTACGGGAGCATTTGAGTGGGGACATGCCACACAAATGCATGTCAAGACTGAAGCAAAAAGGTAAAATATGGGTCTAAAGTTTAGATAATCACAATATCACTGTCATTGATGTTAATGCACAAGAGGCATGAAGTAAATATATGAAATGGTTTGGCAGTATATTTTCTCTACCCACCTAATTTGTACAATGCTTGTCTATTCAATATCAGATTTAAGACATCAGAAGTAAAATCTAAATTTTTCCACTGAGCTAAATATTCTCATCCATAGGATCCTGTATATTGATGGGCACTGTTGTATGAGTTCGGGCCATGTGTGAACTTAAGCATTTCTACCAGTACTGAAGCCAATAATTCAGAGCAGACTACCGAGCTTTCGTGCCATTGCATTTACAGTGACTGTGGGACAATCACTTACATTACCTTTCCTATTTCTTTCAGTGAGCAGATTCAGGTCAAAGAAGGAACTGTGAGATCATCAGTTTAACATGTTATTAAATGTGACCTTAAGAAAGAAAATATCATGGATCCGATAGTCTTACCTCCAGCAGACTGTATTATCAGTGATGCGCTTTTAGATTTTATCGCTAAAGATCAAGAAGATTACATCAAATATCTCAGGAGAATCTCAATGTTGTTGAAACCTGGAGGACACCTCATATTAATTCGGCTTTTAGGTACAATTTACATTAGTCGGGAAAGATAAGATCCATGTTTTAAAATATGATGAAAATTTCGTTAGGAAGGTTTTTGTTGGAGAAGGCGTTGTTATTGATTATTTTAACATGAGAAAGCGAACATCTGTGAGTGACCTAACTGACTATAAGGCCATTATGTTCATCGCAGCTCGTAAGTAGGTTTGAGTAGAAACCTAAAGGGGTATTTCCACCTCGCACTTTAATGGCCTATCAATACTGTAGGTCCCGCATCTTGGACTCACACCTATCTCAGGATTGGGCCACAGAAATCTCAGTACAGAATGGAGAGCCAGTCACACGTGCAGAAGACTCTCTATTCTGTCCGATGGGAGTTTTGAGTTAGGATGCACACATCGCTCCGCAGTACTGGGAACTCCCACAGAAAAGAATGGAGAGTCATGTGCAAGCGTGAACGGCTTACCATTTTGAGTGAATACTTTCAGATGCCCATTCCAGAGTTAGTTGCGATTCTCACAGGTGGGATTTGCACATGTCAGACTTGTATAGCCTATCCCACCAACATACCATCAAAGTACAAACTGGGAGCACCCCTTTAAATATAAAATACAGTTACAATTGCTCTGGAATGTAGAACTTCTCAACATACATCTCTGAGGTATGACATTTGATAGGTATACAGATGCATGCTTAGCTAACAGGCCGAATCCTAAGATAGGTGGGGATCCCAAAGGTGGGACCCATGCTTTTCTGATTTTGATAGCTTATCACACTTATATGCCATCAAAGTGCATAGTGGTAAGACCCCTTTAAAGCATTGTTCAAAGACTTTTTAAAATCTTGTTGGTCTGCTGGGGCCGGTCATCGGGACGGAACAGGAGCGACACAGAGGTGAGTATGCTTTTTTTTTTTCTAATTCTAATTATATCCCAGCTGACCAACGAATTTTTGCAAGTCCCAGAACACCCCTTTAAGGTTAAAATTCCTAACATAGACATAGGGGGACATGAATGGGGCTGCGCTAGAAGTCTGGCATATTTTCAGCCCGAGATCTAGCGTAGCCGCGTTTGCTCTATTTTTAATCTGCCGCCCTCCAATATCAGGTGCATTACAGAGCGCCCACAGCACTTTGTAATGCGCCTGATTTCATTTGGCGTGCTCGAGGCGTCTCGCACTGCAACCGTACGAAGCTACAGATTCATAGCTTCAGTGCGGCAAATCTAGGTGCATTACTACTGGAACAGGTAAACCACCTTAAAACTGCTTAACCTGAGCCAGAAGTGTAAGTTTTGTGCCAAAATGTGCCTGATTTAAGACCCACAGTAGTGCAGGTTCATAGATTCAGGCGCTTTCTATACTACTTATCTGGGCGCCAAAAATCATACATGTCACCGATAGAGTATCAATGGTAAATCTCTATCTGCCTGCAGTCACCACTAGGAGCCTAAATAATTAAATTAATTCAATGAGAGCTGTATACAAGGCCTTCATAGTGGTTACTAAAGCCAGAGTTATTTATTTTTTTAATCTATGACTAAAGAAGGTATTTGTAGCTCTAAAGAAGAAAAAAGTAAGCACCAACCACTATAAAAATACAATGACAAAATAATCAATGACAAAAGAATGGATATACTCTGCTTAAAGAGAACAGAATGGCTTAGGATCATATCTACTGCTCCTTACACTAATTATTATACTCCGCTTGCACATAACAAAAGGCAGACGGCTACTACGAAGCACAATAGCCTTTGTTATGATTGCGGAATATGATTTTTGCTATGATTTTCTTGTTAAACAATAGGTTATTTGATTACTATTGCCCCTTTGTGTTTGGATCCTTTCTTTGGACTGATAATAGTGTTGGGATGTGATGTGATCATCTGGGACATCATGAGGTATTATGAGGCTGCTGGATATTTGCATTATATTAGCATTGCAATAAAGTTAACCATATGGTAGAACACTGAGCTGTGTGCTTTCCTTGAGGCGATCAGTGTTATTTGTCAGCTTCTTAGCAGTTGTGAATCTTAATTTATGACTCTTAGTTATGTCTTGAGTCTGAAAAATAGGATGTTGAAGGGAATAGAAAAAAATACATATTAGAAACGCTTTTTAGTGTTTAATAGGTAGAGCATATAGGCTTATTGTGGTTTAATTTTATATGAACCTATAGTAAGCCTCCAAATTAGTTTATGAGGCTTCTACTCTATCTCTGTATGCCGCTGACTACGGAGATTTTTCTGTTGGATCTTATATCATAATTGTACCATACCATTTCTCTTATGGAGGGTAGGACTACGATGTGCTGTTTCAATGGGTAGAGTATTTCTTTAAATATAGTACCCCGAGAAGCCTGTACAGTAGCACAAAGAGGTTGTACAGTTCCCTGTTAGGTTAGGTTCAATTTTCAATATACCTGTTGAGATGTGGGGAAACGCATTCCTGTTAACTTTTGTACAGACA
The DNA here is from genome assembly GCA_025379985.1 of Phyllomedusa bahiana. Classification (NCBI taxonomy): domain Eukaryota; kingdom Metazoa; phylum Chordata; class Amphibia; order Anura; family Hylidae; genus Phyllomedusa; species Phyllomedusa bahiana. The sequence continues at coordinate 127,885 of JAODAL010006556.1, read as the reverse complement.
AATAAGGGACACCAGACAGTAAATTCTTCTATTTTGCTTTATCTTTGAAGGCTCCTGAGAAAATCAAATTATAGGATAAAATTAAATTAAAACCTACATTCTTGGATTTACCATAATAACAACATGACTCCCATGTGGAGGACCAGCCACCTGCCTCACAATACAAAGTATTAGCATCAGACGAAGTGAAGCACCTACCACAAACTGCCTATGGGTGTCAGCCTTATGCCTGTAAATACTATACAATCAACTACCCCACTTATACACACCGCAGACCCTATCGCATCCTCTTGAAGTTTATCTTTAGCTGTGGGCCAGCATTGATTGAGAAGTATCTTCTCCAATACACACCCAGTCCCACTGACCTCATTGTCATAAATCTGTCTAATTACTTATGTACCAAAAGTTTAAGCCCCTTACCAACATTTGACATACCTATACGTCCTAGCTGGGAAGGTGTTCCCGCAAATGGATGTATGGGTACATCCTGGACATCCTGTGGGCTCACAAGTGGAGCTTGCACAATAGCAGTAGGGAGCCAGCTGTATATTACAGCTGACCCCATTCTCTTTAGCCCACAGTCATGGGCAATTAACCCCTTAGCAGCTAAGCGTAAAACAGAGGGAGCTTCCTCTGTCTGCATTACAGCTATGCAATCACGGCTGGCAATGCTCTCCATAGCAGGCTTTCGGGCTGCTTGTGGAGTTACTATGCCTGGCTATGACTTAATGGTACAGCAGGGCCATAGTGATTGACAGTTAGGCCTTGTCTACACTGCACTGATTTTGCGTCAGAATTTTAAGCAGCTTCAGTATTTGGGAGTTTACACAGCTTTTCAGATTTTCTGTTGTCGGATTTCTAAACCATCAGATTGTACCAGAATATTGAGCATGTTTTATCTTCCAAGGGATTCTAGTACACTTCTATGTACTGGGCCGGCCAAAATCCAAAAACCAACCACGGTTTTGGTACAAACACACACCAGAAAATGCGGTACAATATATTAATATATTTCCAACAGTATTTTAACACAGCCATGTAGACATAGCCTTACAGTAACAGTACTGCTATGCAATGCAGCAGTGATTTGGAGATACATTTAAAAAGTTAAACTTTTTTTGAAAAAAAGATACATTAAAATAAAAACACCTATTCCCCTTTACCTATGCCAATTGTAAAAAAGATAAAAAAATAAAGTTAAATATTTGTTACTGCTGTGTGCATAACGAGAAAGCCTATAAATCTGTTTTGTTATTTAACCTAAACGATGAACGATGTAAAAAAAAAAAGACGTTAGAGAATTAGAGATGTTAGAGAAATCCGATTTTGTTCATCCCGCAGAAAACACAATGGAATAAAAGTGATCATAAAGTCAGAAATGCAATGAAAATGTCACTTCATCCAACAAAAAGGCTCTTATACAGCCCCGCATATGGAAAAATAAAAAAGAGGTTATGGCTCTCAGAAGATAGTAATGCATACAATATGTCACAAAAATGAGTACACCCCTCACATTTTTGTTGTATTATATCTTCTCATAGGACACCACTGAAGATATGACACTTTGTAAAGTAGTCAGTGTACAGTGTACCCTCAAAATAACCCAACACACAGTCATCAATGTCTAAACCGCTGGCAACAAAAGTGAGTACAGCGCTAAGTGGAAATGGACAGACTGTGCCCAATTTGCCATTTTCACTACATGGTGGCGTGTAACTTGTTAATTTAGCAAGGTTTCAGATGTGAATGGGGAGCAAGTGTGTTAAACTTGGTGTTATCGCTCTCACACTCTCTCATACTGGTCATTGGAAGCTCAACATGAGAGTTTATAGCAAAGAATTGTCTTAGAATCTGAATAAAAGAATTGTTGCTCTACATAAAGATTGCCTAGGCTATTTAAAGATTGTCAACACCATGAAACTGAGCTACAGCATGGTGGCCAACACCATGAGGTTCCACTCAGAACAGGACTCGCCATGGCCGATCAAAGAAGTTGAGTGCACCTGCTCAGCGTCATATCCAGAGATGAGTGATTCCAGCACTACTGCAGTTATTACACGGGTGGTGGGGTCATCCTGTCAGTGGTCATACCATACACTGCACACTTCATCAAATAAGTCTGCATGGATGTCATCCCAGAAAAAAGCCTCTTCTAAGGATGATGCACAAGAGAGCCTGCAGTTTTCTGAAGACTTATTGGGTTCAGTTGGTGTCAAGTGTGTGTGGCGACAACCGGGTGAGGAGTACAAAACAAGCGTGTCTTGTCTACAGTCAAGCAAGGGGGTGGGAGTAAACAAGACGTATCCTCCTATGTCTCCTACGTAAGGTTAAAACATATCCAAGTTTATTAGAATCTTTTAAAAATTCATGCGATAGCCAGCAGCAGCGTTTCGGGTTTAACTAACCCTTACTCATAGCATGATGGCAATAAAACAAAACTTTACTTATATACAACATACTAACAGTCACATGACTCACATAACAAATAAAGAAAGAAAAAAAGGAGAGAATTATTTTTTTCTTTTTTTTTCCTTCCCTCCCTCTCTTATAAAATTATGATCAAAACATAAAGGCTATGCCAGATCCCAGGACATACAATCAAAATCCTGCATCAATAATAATACAAAAGATCATTCTTATAATTAAGACCAAGGGCGACATGTATGATCGGGCTTTTCGCCTGTTTTTTGGAGTAAACTGCGCCTCCCGGCCCAATCCGCTGTCGGACGCAGGGATGCGGTGTTAGGCGCAGCGTTCGCCACTTTCAGCTGTGCCCCGCATGAAGGGGCGGGAAATGGCCGTGGTGTGGGCACGGTGTAGGCATTCCGGGGCGGGACGCGGCGCGCTCGAAAACTCTGAGGCATGTACGATCGCGAGTCGGCAAAGTGCGGCGCATTGCAGCGATCGGCAGCTCCGACAGTCAGACCTGGTTGATTCTGGTCTAAATGATCCGGCGGAGGTGAAGTGAAGCAAGAACGGAACATGAGAGGAACATATAGAAGATCGCAAGAGAAATCTCGGCGCTCAGCTTCGTGCGGCATGGAGTAAATATCGCCTTTATAAAGGCGGAAAACATTATCAGAAAAAGAGCTCAAACCTAAAAAATAAAAAATACATAAATAAAATCACTTTCCAAAAAATCTAGAACGGCGCTACATCAAGAATTAGGATATTGGAAATTGCCGGGAAATATAGTAATTCAAATTCTGATAGCGCTTCTCATTGGTCGGCATAAACCGGTCAATCAGAGTAGGAGTGACAGGGACCCATTCTAACCTATGGAGAAGTTTTGACCAATCAAAATCAAAGGCGGGACAGTTCAAAATACTGTAAAAATGCAGAAAAGAGCTGATTGGTTGAGCTAGCGGGGGCTTGGCTATTCCGGCCAATCAGAGCACGAGCTACTTGTCCCATTGTAGTCTATGGAGAGATCGGCGCAATGCAATCTCGGCGCTCAGCGCTGTGCGGCATGGAGTATGAATAGAAAAATCATTTTTAGTAAGTGTGAAACATTATTAGATAAAGCGCTGAAAACTTCTCTAAAAATAAATCAGTTAAATCCCTAACAACGCGTTTGTCGCCGAGACCGGCACTACATAAGGAATTGCAATATAGAGAATGGCCAGGAAATACAGTAATTCAAATTGTTTAAGCTCTTCTCATTGGTCGACATAAACCAGCCAATCAGAATAGGAGCGACAGTGGCCCATTCTAACCTATGGAGCAGTATTGACTAATCAGAATAGGAGCGACAGGGACCTATTCTAACCTATGGAGAAATATTAACCAATCATATTCAAAGGCGGGACAGTTCAAAATACAGTCAAAAGGCAGAAAAGAGCTGATTGGTTGAGCTAGCGGGGGCTTGGCTATGCCGGCCAATCAGAGCGCGAGCTACTTTCTCATAGTGTTCTATGGGAAAAGAAATGCAGAGCGAGCTCTGTTTGTGATTGTCTAATTTAAAAGAGGCGCGGTTATTTGGACCAATGGGAGAGTGAATGACGCTCTTATGGGTTTTCGACTGCAATCTGGAATAAAACTGTACAGTGGCTCAATCAAATGATAAGCCTCCAGAAGTTGTCCCGATCTGTATATAAAATGATTAGAGATGGGCGAATTTCTCAAAAATTCGGTTCGCTCACTTCGCTGAATTTCCCAACAAAAATAACTTCGGTCCGAATTACTTCGGGACGAATCACGTTAAAAAACAGCTATTTCCAGGCTGCACAGAGCCTGCAGGGTGCTGTAGAACGTTGTGCCATGCTTAAATATGCAGAGGGAGCTTGGTTTGGTCTTCATACAATGTTGTGTTTTAGTATGACACGCACATGACTGCCGCTGCTCTTAGAATCGCTTCACTATAAAATTCCCTGGGCACTTAAGAGGGCAAAACTGACCAAAAAACTGAAGGGGGAATGTAGCCTGATAAAGTCATGGCAGCGACAGCTGGAAAAAAACAAGCTGAGGGCTCAGGTGGAAACATCAGTGACAGAGTGTGGAGGTGACGGCGGCAGCCACAGCAGCATGAGGTCAGACAGTGGCACAATGACATTCTGGAGGTGGCAGAAATAGGAGTAGGCAAAAGAGTGGCACAATGACACAGTGTGGAGTTGAAAGCATCAACAGCAGCAGCAGCATGAGGTCAGAAAGTGGCACAATGACATTCTGGAGGTGGCAAAACAGTAGCAGGCCACAGAGTGGCACAATGACACAGTGTGTAGGTCACAGCAGTTGCATGAGGTCAGACAGTGGCACAATGACAGAGTATGTAGGTCACGGCAGCAGCCACAGCAGCAGCATGAGGTTAGACTGTGGCACAATGACACAGTGTGTAGGTCACGGCAGCAGCCACAGCAGCAGCATGAGGTCAGACAGTGGCACAATGACTCAGTGTGTAGGTCACGGCAGCAGCAGCATGAGGTCAGACAGTGGCACAATGACATTCTGGAGGTGGCAAAAACTGGAGTAGGCCACAGAGTGGCACAATGACACTCTGTTTTTAAAAGTTAATACGTTAGTTCTTGTCACTGCATGAATCCATTTCCTTGAAGAATTGTTTTTTTAACCCTGCAGCTGCTGGAGAGCAGTGAGGTGACCCTGTAAGTGATTTTTTATGTTTTTTAAGTACATATTTTTGGGATCAGAGACCTTCTATCTGGTTTCCTTTTCTTTTGGTTATTAAAGGAAGGTGGGGGCAGCGGATTTTTTTGGGGTGCTGGAACTGTCTTGGGGTATGATTTATGCTTGATTCGCTACCTGAGTGAGAGGTGAGTGCAAGTGGAAATAAATCCGCTCCATTACAGTGGCCCCCAGTCACATTCTGGTGAGTGTGTACGTGACAAATTAGTGGCAGAGCGGTGGGATATTTTTCTTTTATTGCAACATTAGTGCTTGGTTTAAGCAATTATTACCTGCACTAATGGTCTGACTGTATCTTGGTGAAGATTACACCAGTCTTACAAGAACTAACACAGTGCTTACTTGACATACGTACAATCAGTTTCCCCTCCCTGGTTTTTCTTTTCTATCTTTTATTTGGCAAAGGGTGTTGTGTTAGATGGCAGCCTTGTATAAGAATCACAAAAAGGGAAACTTCATCCCCCCTCTGTGAGAGGGGAGTGATGGGACCCAGCAGCCAAACAAAGTTTCTGTGATTGTGAGCTCGTGGAGCGGGTTTGGGGGGAACCTGGACACGACTTCTGCGAATGAAACTGACACTTCACAGGAGGTCCAAGTGATGGAATTTGCTCCCGAAATTATTTACCCTGAGTACACATGCAGAAGCAGTTCTCAGTGAGGCATGGACTCTGGATGGGCTTGGATTTGTAGCAGCTATGTGCTTGTGACCCTAAATTGTGCCTACAACTTATCCTGCAATACCAACAAGCAGGGAGAGGCTGCTGCTGAACGCCAGGCCGTGCGAGAGGCTGCTGAGCACCAGGCGGAGAGAGAACGAGAGGCTGCTGAGTGCCAGACTGAGAGGGACCTCAAGTTGCAGCTGGCACGACTTGAAAGGGGTGAGGCTTCGCCACAGCCTTATGCCCAGGATACAAACCCTTTGAAGCCCCGACTAGAGAATTTTCTGGTGATGGAAAAGAATGGGGACTTGTTTTTCCTAAGAGGACTTGAAAAAACTTGCAGACAATATCATCTGCCCAAAGAGCAGTGGGCCCCGAATCTGACCCCAGGGCTGAGGGGCAAAGCTTTGGAGGTTTTTTCGGACCTCCCACCACAGCAAGGGGGGACTATGATCCATAAACAGCTTGGTCATAAAATTTCACCTCACTCTGAGTATATTGGGGAAAATTTTTCAATCTGCAAAAAGGGCCCAAATGGCAGCTAGGAGTGGAGGGCAACAAAGGGAGTCACTTGCAAAAAAAGGGAGAAGGACTTTCTGTTTCAGCTTTGAAGACCTGATGATTTATGGTAAAGGGAAAACAGCTTTTATATCTTTTGGGGGGTTACGAGAATTTTTTCTGCCACTGGAACCCAAACACATCCTGCAAAGCGGCCAACGGCAACTCGACGTCGCCAACGGATGCCAGCACCCAGAGAAAGCTGAGTCCACCTGGGGGAGGTAAGCCTGCTGGGGACCCCCCTTTCCTCCTCATTGATCACCTGAGCACCCCCCCTAGAACCCTACTGGGCCCCCAAACCCAAAAATGCTCATTGACTGACACGTGCAAATGTTTTATACGCAATAAAGTGGGGCATGAGACCAAATTGTCCAGACAAGGGGGGGATCCCCCTATGTTACGACCCCCCCAGAAAGGCCCTTCCATCTATCTTTAACTCGGACTGCAGGGAAGAGAAAGCAAAACCTTCACCTGTCACCGGGACAAAAAGTCGCCAGGGCCCTTAAAGATAGTGGAGCGAGGGACTGTTTGGTCCAGAGTGGTGGATGCCAAAGATATTATTCCGGTAAAGACATGTCCCTTATTTGGCGAGTCCGTTGCTATACCAAAGGTCCTTTTATCTGAACTGGGGGACGGCGAGGGATGAGAGAAGTGGGGGTTTCTGCTACTATCCCCTTTCCAGTTTTATTTGGATTGAACCTTGGCGAAATGCAAGTTAATTATGTCCCAGCTCCTCCAAAAGGTGCCAGCCCGCAACCCGACATGTGATTCCCCCCCAGGGCTGTGCAATCTTCTGGGAATGCCCCGAGGAAAAGGAAAAATTACAATGGTTACCCCCTTTAAAAATTCGTGAATGTGTTGTGCAAAAAGACAGTCCCTTTTGCCACCTGTGACCCATGTCAGGATGTCTGCAAGCGCAGATTTTTTTGGTCATGACCCGTCCCACGAAATCCTCCGAGGAGGTCAAATTGCAAGCTGAGTGGAAGTGTCTGCAGGCCCCCAACTGGTAATTTCAAGGGTGACGTAACAGCTCTAGCTGTTCCTGTTATCAAACCCCCGCACAGAGGGGGTGCGGGACCCGCAGATAACCCCTGCGAGCCCAAAATCAAAGGGGTGTTTGGGGTAGAAACAAAACCAGAGTCTAAAGAATTGGGGGGTATCGACAGCAGCCCCACTGATGTGTGGCCAAAAAACCATGGGGATAACAGGGACTTTCCCCCAGCACCCCCTTTTCCTATCAAGGGCCCCCCCCCCGCACTTGGGAGGATATGGTCTTGGTTTTGTTTTGTGAACTTCTTGGGTTGATGTATCTAAGCCCCTTTATGTATCACAGCCGTTATGAGGGGTGTATGTATCTCGCCCGTTGTGCTGGGGTTTTACGGGTTAGGCGGTTTTAGACAGACCTTGATTTATCTAAAATGTTGGCGGGCCACAATGTATCCCAGCCCAATATTTTGGCCCTGCTGCCGTTCTCAGCCTGTAAAGTGGGTGCCCCTGTGTCTAAGTTGCGCAAAAAAACACCAAAATTTTTCTGGGTGGTGTGCCCGTTTCAAAGGTAAGAGCTTGCCAGCATGATCAGGGGTTGTGGACAAAAATAAGGAAACCAACCCCGAGGGTGTATCTCAGACTTTTGTGGACAAATGATCATGTATCCAAGCCCAAGGGCGTATCTCAGTGTTGTGGACAATAACAAAATATCCAAGCCGGGGTGATTCAGACTGTTGTGGACAAAAAAAATGATCCAAGCCTGAGGGTGTATCCCAATGGTTATGTGGGGGGTGGCCACCCCCAAGTCTGCGTCCTAACCAACACCCAAAGGGGGTGTTCTGAGCCCTGATGCAGTCGATCTGTTATGAACGTAAGGGGTATCCCCCCTTATGTATGATTTCTGCCTGGGCCCGTGGGTGATCCAACCCTATGGGTGTATTCGTGATCACTTCCAAGCTGTTGGGTCCAAAACCCAAAAATGTGGGTAATCTTGCCAAGTTTATTCCCCCGGGTCTGAAGTGTGTAAGGGCTTAGACCCCCGTATAGAGGTGATGTGTCCACACCTGTAAGGTGTGATAGCCGCCGCCCCGGGGGGCCCCAACACCCGTATCTGATGTTCAGTTACAGAAAGGGGAATTTTCCCGGGGGGAGGGGGATGCCTCATTTAAAGCCGGCCATGGATGACCTGTAAAAAGGGGACCGGGGGTCCATCCCCTGCTTCACAAAAAGGGGAGGTGTGAGGAATGTCCGTAAAATTCAAAGGTCGTTTAAAAACCTGTCTAAAGAATTTATGTAGTATTTGTGTATTTTGGTAGTTTTATTAGCATTGTTTGTATTGCCAGTATTCCCACACCCCCAAAACCCCTCCACCCCCTTTGGGGAAAGGGAATGGTAGCCCGTGATTGTGAAAAATTTTTACAGAAAGCATTTTTGGGCAAATTTTATTACCCCCGGGGGTTAAAAACCCCGGCTATTGATACAGCAAATTGATGCAATTTTACAACCTTAAAAATACAATCCCCCAAAAAGGGGAAAGTCCCAAAAGATGTGGGCCTATGACCCCCTAACCTTAAAAGATTTCCCGAAAAAATTAATTGATTTTAAAATGAAGCAACCCTATTTTTCCCTCTTGTGGGGGTAGTAAACAACAACCCTCATTTGACCAAAAGGGGGCCACCCACCCCCTTTATCTTCCAGCCAGTGAAAAAAGCAAAATTATGAAGGAGAGGGGGAAAAAAACCTGAGATGGCTGAGTGGGTATAAGACCCAGTCAAGGGGGCAGCTTTTTTTACATAGTTTTTGGGGGTTTTCCGGATGAGTGTTTCAAAATTCACTTACCCGGGGTCTGAAAAATCAAACTTGTAAGTCTAAGGGGTTTCTAAGTTTCCCCCCTTTTATTTTATAACTGTTTGTTTTAAAAATTTTTATTTTTATTTTTTTTTCTGTTAAGAAATTTTACCCCCTTTCGATTAAAATTAAAAGTTTAAAATATTAGTTTTGTCACTGCACCCAACCATTTCCTTAGAAGTGTTTTTTTTAACCCCGTAGCTGCGGAGAGATAAGGTGGACCCCGTAAAATTTTTTAAGTTTTTAAGTACATATTTGGGATCGAGTCCTTCTCTGTTTCCGTTTATTTTGGTTTGGGAAGGAAGGTTGTGGGAGTGGGTATGTTTGGGGGGGCGGAAATGCTTGGGGGGTGGTTTTGCTTGATTCACTACCCGAGTGGGGGGGGAAGGGTTTTAAACAGTGGCCCCCAGTCACGTGCTGGTGAGTGTGTATGTGACAACGTTGATGAAAGATTTTTCTTCATAACCCACTGCAAATAAAGATGGCAAGTTAATATTTATGGCTCTTGTGACCTTGAGAGCATTATTTTCTCTGTTCTGCAACTGAAGGATTCTGAAAAAAACACTAGAAGCGCCACTATTTTTTGAGATTATCTGCAGCAAAAAATAGTTGCCTTATTGGCGATTGAATTACGTTAAACAAATGTGAGAAAGGACAGTACAGAGTTCTTTTACAGGATCATTTTATACCTTGGCCTGTAATAATGACAAGGTATCCTCTACATCTAGAGGAAAGAAGGTTTCACCATCATCACAGACGAGGATTCTTTACTGTAAGAGGGGTGACACTATGGAGCTTAAGTTTGTGATTGTGAAGTCATTGACCAAGTGCAAGAAATCTATATCTTTCTTAAAAATGTAATTTTACAGGTTATGAGGACTAGATTTTGGAGATGGGACATTGATCCAGGGATTATTCTGATTGCCAGATTTGGAGTCAGGGAGGAATTTTTCCTCTTGTATGGGACAATTGGTATCTGGCTGATAGAGCTTTTTTCCTTTCTCTGGATCAACGCTGTAAGGTTATACAATGGATTTGATAGATCGGTGTCTTTTTCCAGCCTAGTCTACTATATTACTATATTACTAAGTGGGGTTATTAAAGAATCTTCCTTTAGAAAGACTGGTAACAACAGTATATTATATTGATAGTGTATGATAATAAGTGAGATGATGTGTAACAGAAGAAATAATTTAGAAATATATTGAAAGCATTATGGAAACAATGGTTAAATTTAAACTTCATCCTACCAGCTGGTGTCTGTTTGGACCTGATGCGTATAACCTCTTTGGCTACTCTTGGGATATTGTGTTTGATGTTCTGGCGTTTTAGGATTTTATTTGCTAGACCTTCTTTTGTCATGCATGTGGTTTATTTTTCCAATTAGATTTTAGATTTAGATTTAGAAATTGAAATAAAGTTTTTCGTCTAGGGTTCAAAAATCCCTAAGCTGAATACTGTTCGCCTCTGTCTTTGTAGCTACATTGGACTGGCACTGTTGCTGTACTGTACTGGCATTCTGTAAGAAGTTTATTATTTGAAATGCTTTTCAGTGTTTCTTGGCCAAAAAAAGTCAATTTGCCCACTGCATAGTCAGATACAAATTATCAGTGATGAGTGCTGGCAAGCACAATGACACCGAGAAGCATTTTACATTGAAACAATACAACATTAGACCTATAGCCAGCACAACTGAACTGTTTGGGACCCTTAATTAAAAGTCTACAATGTAGCTTAATTAGTTTTTATTAGCTCATTGTTATGATTATTTCAGCAGAATTCAGTAAAAAGAAAGCCTGTTATGTTGGTTTATATAGTTATTGATGACATTATATAAAATGTAAATAAATTGAACAAACATATTGAAAATAGGGTTCTTTCGGACCCCAGTTTGTAAACAACATATAGTAAATATGTTGGTAAGAAGAGGATTAAACTGAGCTTATGGCCTATCACACAGTCAGTTTTCCTCTCCTTGTATTGCTTGGGGCACAGAGGTACGTCCAACAAAGCATTTGAGAGCATGTCTGGGGGACAGGAGTTTTCCTCTCCATCAACACATAGTCTCCTTGTTTCATTTCAGTTCATGAGTTATCTGAATTATTTATCTGTATATTAATTGTTTGTGCACGGCATAAACAGAGAAAAAGAAAGTACACCCGTGGTATGATGAAGGCACTTGTATAGCATTGAAACATATATCAATAAGAAGAAAACCTTACTTCATCTACAAGTCATTGTCCACTCCAGCAGCCTCCACAGGTTCCTTGGTCTTTCTTTGTTGCAAATATTTTCAAATTAGCTGCATTTGATCTTGATCGAATCAAAGTGGAGCAGCAGCTGGGATATTTCATTCACAATTCTTTCTCAGGTGAGCACTACTACATATGGTATCTCAAAAAAGCAAGTACACCCCTCACATTTTTGTAAATTTTATATTTTATCTTTACAAGGAAAAACACTGAATATATGACACTTTGATACAATGTAAAGTAGTCAGTGTACTGCTTGAATAACAGGGTAACTGTAGCAGGCCCTTAAAACACAGAACCATCAATATCTAAACCGCTGGCAAAAAATTGAGCACACCCCTAAGTGCAAATGGACAAATTGTGCCAAATGTGCTATTTTCCCTCCATAGTGTCATGTGACTTGTTAGTTTTCCAAGATCTCAGGTGTGACTGGGGAGCAGGTGTGTTAAATTTGGTGTTATCGCTCTCACACTCTCTCATATGGTTCACTGGAAGTTAAGCATTGTTCCTCATGGCAAAGAAGTATTTGACGATCTGAAAAAAAAGAATTATTGCTTTGCATAAAGATAGCCCAGCCTATAAGAAGATTGCAAACACCCTACAACTGAACAGCAGCACTGTGACCAAGAACATACAGTGGTTTAAGAAGACAGGTTCCTCTCAGAACAGACCTCGCCATGGTTGACCAAGGAAGTAAAGTGCACGTGCTCAGCGTCATATCCAGAGATTGTCTTTTCTAAATAGACATATGAATGCTGCCAGTGTTGCTGTTGAGGTTAAGGGGTAGGGAGTAAACCTGTCAGCACTCAGACCATACACCACACACTGCATCAAATCGTTCATCCCCAAGAAAGCCCGCAAACAGTTTGCTGAAAACAAGCAGACTAAAGACATAGATTACCGGAACCCTGTCCTGTGGTCTGATGAGACCAAGATAAACTTAGTTGCTTCAAATGGTTTAAAGCATGTGTGGCGGCAACCAGGTGAGAAGAACAAAGACAAGTGTGTCTTGTCTACAGTCAAATATGGTGGTGGAAGTGTCATAATTTGGGGCTGTGTGAGTGCTGTCAGCTGTGCGGAGCTACAGTTCATTGAGGGAACCAGGAATGCCAACATGCACTGTTACATATTTAAGCAAAGCATGATTCCCTCCCTTTATAAATTTGGCCACAAGGCTGTATTCCAACATGAAAATGACCCCAAACACACCTCCAAGATGCCACGCTAAATAAAATGTGCTGGAATTGCCAAGCATGTCTAAAGACCTAAACCCTATTGATTATGTGTGGTGCATCCTCAAATGGAAGGTGGAGGAGCACAAGGTCTCTAGCATCCACCAGTTCTGTGATGTCATCATTTAGGAGTGGAAGAGGGCTCCAGTGTCTTCAACCTGTGAAGCTCTAGTACCCTCCATGCCCAAGTGAGTTAAGGCAGTGCTGGAAAATAATGGTGGCCACACAAAATATTGTGCTCACTTTTGTTGCCAGCAGTTTAGACATCGATGACTGTATGTTGAGTTATTTTATGTTATCAAAGTGTCATATCTTCATTGGTGCCCCATGAAAATATATAATACAATACTTAAAAAGCTGTTAGGAGGGTCACTTGTCTGAGATTCTGTACAATCTCCTTCCCAGAGAGATCTAGGCTCAGACAAGACTACAGAAGAGCAGGAGGAAAGCCTTTGTTGGCCCCTGGGTATGGTGGGTCACTTGTCATGGAAGACCTGGGGCTGATTTTTAGGGATAAAGAAAAAGAAAGAAGCAGAAAGCAAGTAAATGACTGCCAGAGTCATGTACATTAGCTGAAGGGTGGCTCAGGAATAAACTCCATTGGTTGGCGCCAGGCATCCCAGTTTGACCCTGAAACTGTCAATACTATAGAGCCCTTTTTTCCTTCAAGTTAGCCTTAAGTAAAGCACAAAGCTCATTTTCATATGCTTAACTGCATTACAATGTTGATATAAAGCAAATATCCAGAAGCCTCATAATACCCCATGATGTCCCAGATGAACACATTACATCCCAGCACTGTTATCAGTCAATAGAAAGGATCCAAACACAAATGAGTAATAACAATCAATCAACCAATTAACAAGAGATTCATAGTAACAATCATACTCTGTACTCATACCAAGGTCAATTGTGCTTTGTAATAGATACCTGCTTTTCGTTCTAGCGTTCTATGCAAAAGGAGTATAATAATCAGTGTAAGGAGCAGTAACTATTATTAACTATTTTGTTTTCTTTCTACCAATTTTCAGAATTTTTCTGTGATAGATTAGGTTTTATGTTTGTGTAATTTTATTTTTATATTATATATATATTATATTTTATATATTATATTATATATATTATATATACACTCACCGGCCACTTTATTAGGTACACCTGTCCCAAAAACTCGTTAACACTTAATTTCTAATCAGCCAATCACATGGCGGCAACTCAGTGCATTTAGGCATGTAGACATGGTCAAGACAATCTCCTGCAGTTCAAATCGAGATCAGTATGGGGGAAAAAAGGTGATTTGAGTGCCTTTTGAACGTGGCATGGTTGTTGGTGCCAGAAGGGCTGGTCTGAGTATTTCAGAAACTGCTGACTCCTGGGGTTTTCAGCACAACCATTCTAGGGTTTACAGAGAATGGTCCGGAAAAAGAAAAAACATCCCGTGAGCGGCAGTCCTGTGGGCGGGGAAAAGCCTTGTTGTGCCCGAGGTCAAAGGAGGGAAAGGGCAGACTGGGTTTGAGCTGATAGAAAGGCAACGTGACTCAAATAGCCACCCGTTACAACCAAGGTAGGCGAAAAGCATCTCTGAACGCACAGTACGGCGAACTTTGAGGCAGATGGGGTACAGCAGCAGAAGACCACACCGGGTGCCCCTCCCTTTCAGCTAAGAACAGGAAATGAGGCTCCAATTTCCCCCAAAGCTTTTCAAAATTTTTGGACTGGGGAAGTTTGGGAAAAAAGGGTTTGCCTTGTCTGATGAGTCTCGTTTCTGTTTTGCGACTTTGGAGGGTAGGGTCAAAAAATTTGGGTAAAACCAACATGAAAATGGATCCATCCGGCCTTTGTTTCAAGGGGTTCAGGTGGTGGGGGTTTGGTGTCATGGGTGGAGGAATATTTTCTTGGCACTCTTTGGGCCCCTTGGTCCCAAATTTTGAGATCTTTGGGAAACACCTTGTTGAATCAAATGCCTACAAAAAGAATTGAAGAAGTTCTAAAGGAAAAAAGGGGGCCCAAACCCTTTTAATAGCGGGTGTCCCAAATTTAAGGGGCCGGTTTAGGGTTTTTAAATATAAAAAATATATAAAATATATATATATTATAAAAATTTTTTTTATAAAATATATATATATATTTTTAAAATATTATTATATTATATATATATAAAATAAAATTATAATTTTAATATTAAAACCCCCCGGGAAAAATTGTATTATACCTTTTCATGGGACACAACCTGAAGATAAAAAAAACCATTTTATACAAGGGAAAAATTTGTCAGTGTTCAGTTTGTTTTGCAAAGTTTTTTTGGGTTTGTCCCCAATCAAATAACTCAACAATGGGTCCCCCTGTTTTAATCACGGGCAACAAGAGGGGGTTACCCCCCTTTAAGGGGAAAATGGAAAAATATTTCCCCAAATTTCCCTTTTTCCCTTTCCCAAGGGTGTCTGGGACTCGTTAGGGTTAAAAGGGGTCTGGGTGTTAAGGGGGGGTAAAGCAGGTGTGTTAAGTTTGGTGTTATCACTCTCATACTTTCTAATACTGTTAAAAGGAATTTCAACTTTGGGTACTCATGGTACAGAATTTGGTTTTGGGGTCTGAAAAAAAAAAGTTGCTCTTTCTTAAAGATGACTTGGTTTAAGAAGTTGCCCCAACCCCCCGGAAACTGAGCTGAGCCGGTGACCAAGGGTTTTACAGCTGTTTTTTGAAAACAAGGTTTTACTTTAAAAAAGGCCTTGCCATGGTCAAAAAAGGAAGAGGGGTGCATGTTTCTCAGCATTTAATCCTGAGATTGTCTTTTTCCCGCATTGCTGCAAAAAAGTTAAAAGGTTGGGGGGCCCCGGGTTTTTGTCAGTGTTAAAACCCTACACCCGATAGAGATGGGGGCGAAATTTTCAAAAATTAGATTCGCCAAAATTTTTAGACAAAAATTTGTTTTTGCCCCCAATAAATTTTCGATTTAAAACCGTTAAAAAAAAAAGGCCCATTTCCCCCCGGAGTAGGGTTTCTTTTAAGAAACGGGGTGCCCCTGTTCAAAAATGCAGGGGAGCTTTGGGGTTTTGGGTTTTTATACAATGCTGTTTTTTTTGTTTTGACCTGGAAATTTTCGGGGGGTAAAATTTACCAAAAAACTGAAAGGGGAAGTCAGCCTTTATAAAGTCATGGGGAAAGGCAGCGGGAAAAAAAAAAAGTGAGGGGGTTAAAATCCTTTCATGCATCAAAGAACCAGTAGTAGGTTTTTTGGGCGGCAAAAGGTCAGAGAGGGGACAATTTCAGAGTGGTTTGAGAGGCAAAAAACGGAGGGAGGTCACGGGGGTGGCACAAAGACAGAGGGGGTGGAGGTCACGGGGGCGCATGAGGACAGAAAAGTGGCAAAATGGGCACAGTGTGGATGGGGTGGCAAAACCGTCCCCGGGAAAGATGGGGGGTAGGCAGATGGAAAAAAAACCGGGGAAAGATGTTGGCATCAGGCGGGTGGCGGGGAATAGGTAGTTGGGTGAGGGAGGTAGTTTTTAAACCGGACTCATTTCTCAAAATTTTGGGGGAAAAATCAGGTGATGTAATCTGTTTCCCCAAAAAAATTGGGGGGTGGGGAAATCCTGGCCCATCCGCCAAATTTGGGACTTTCTCCTTCCCCCCCTTCCCACAGCGCCAGGCAGTGGTCATGAGGCTGAGGAAACCCCCCCCCGGTCGCCCTGCAGGGATGGCCATGCGCACATATCCAAGGGGAAAACGGGACTAGGAGGATTTTTTTCTTTTGTAATTTGAGTTTGCCCTCTTCTAAGAAATTGGAATAAAATTTGGCCCCCCTTTGGACGGGTGGGGGGCCCAAATTAAAAAAAAGGGGTGGAGAGCCGGAAGTCATCCCGCTGCCGGTTGGGGGACTATTCGGCTGTCACTTAGACGGGCCCAAATTTCGGGCATGCTGGGGGGCCATGGGCGCAAGGGGCCCTCTGGGGGGCCCCTCCCTTTCCCTCCCCCATTTTTACGGAAAGGGTTTGTTGAGGTTCACCCTTCTTCCTCATCTCCCCTCTACCCCCAGCTGCTCCCGGTCCCCCTCCTGTCCCCCGGGGTAGAAAAAACCCTTTCACCAAAAAATTGCTTGTGCCCAAGGGGCCCCTCCTCCCCCAAGTTCGTCCCCACGCCCCTCTTGTGGCGTGAGAGGAAAAGGGGCCCACAACGTCCCCAAGTTTTTTTTTCAGATTTTTCCCCCGGACATGAAGCAGTTAAATGACGTTATTCCCCCCGGTATTTCCCTGGCTCCCGGGACAAATAACTTTCCGCCCCCTAAAAATGGGTTTCAAAAAACCCGCAGTTGTAAACCCCAAGGGGCTGGGTCTGGCTGACTTTAAAAAGTTAAACAGGGAAGTACCCCGGGTCCCCCTTTTGGATCATCAAAAAATTTTTAAGGGCCCTTTTTGTTCAAAAAAGCCCGGTTTCTAAAAATTTTGGGGAAGGTTTTAAATTTCTAAGGGTTTGGGGAAACTTTGCATTTTCAGGTGTTTTGGTGGGGGGTCTTCTGCCGCTGCAACTCGAGGGTTTTTTTTCCCTTTGTTTTTCCCAGGTTTTGGATGAAGTGCAATGCACGGGTTTCCGGGCCCTTTTTCAGAATTTTTGGAAGATCGGGGGAAAGGGATTTAAAGGAAACCTTTTTCACAACCAAATTTTGAACAGGGGTGTCCCATGCAGGGGGCTGGACCATCCCTCCTCGGTGCACCCGTGGACCCCATTTTTACTCCCATTGTCTGTCACCAGGGTATCGTTTTGGGCAGTTTGGGCGGGAAAAAAAGCCTACACCCAAAATTTTTCTTGCTGCATCCCCCCCCCAAGCTTTTCCCCCTGTGTGACTTTTTTCGGGGGCCCCAAATTTTTATGAAAAAGTTTGGTTTACTCCCCTTTTTTGGAAAAAAAATTTTAACGGTTTTGCAAATTCCCCCTCGGCTCGGCCAAAAGCCATTAGTTTTTCCAAAACGGTGCAGGGGGCCCAAACTTTTGGGAAAGGGAGGGACGGAAAGGTACCAAAAACTTGGGAAACAGGAGAAACGGTCCGCTTCGGCACCTTAGGGGGGTTGGCCCCCATCGGTTGGTCTTTTTTCTTCACCCGTTGAACGACGGGGAAAAGCCATGAGTACCCGGGGAACCCAGGATTTTTGGGAGGCGGGGGGGATGGCAATGAGAAAAGTCCCTTTTTTAGAGGGGGGTGGAGTTTGGGATGGATCCCAAAGGCATGCGTCCCGGGGGGGCGCGGGCCGCGAGTTTCGGGGGGAAAGGCAAAAAGGGGGACCACCAATTAAACCCCACGTTTTGCCGGGGCCACGGGTTGGTGACGTTGTTTGTGTTGTTTGGGGGGGCCCCGGGGGTCCCAAATGTTAGCTCTTGGCCCCGCTTCATTTTGCCCACAGATTTTTACTTTTCCCCATTTTCAGCCCCCCCAAGGTAAAGCAAAAAAATTTGCCACCCCGTTAAAGTTTTTGGGAATTTACCCCCAACGCTCCGCCCCCTAAATTTGACTCTACCCGCCGGGGCCTCCCTGAGCCCCTTTGCCGTTTACTTTTTTGGGAAACCCGGCAAAAGCGGGTTTTCTCCCCCGTGGCCTTTTGGGGTTCCCGCCCTCCACTGCTGCCCCTGTTGACTAACGGGCCACAAACCCACTTGTTCCCTGCCCCGCTGCCGAGGGCCCCAAGTGACGCCCTCTTACCCTGACGATGAAAAACCCCTTTTGCTTCCCCCGGTTTACCAAGTGTGGTCGGCTACATCATCTTTCGTTTATTGTTCGATCTTCACTGGGGGTCCTCCTCAACGGTTTTTGGTTGCAGGGCTAAACCCCTTTCACAAAATGCCCCTCCCATGCCCTTCCATATCCATACTTTCCCGAAATTACTGCGGGAAGCAGGGGAGGGGGGCCGCCACTTCTTTCGCTCCCAAGTAGCTTCTTATGTCCCCCAAATTGTTTTTCCTTTTGCGTTTTAGTGGCGTGAGCCCAGCCCACAAAAGAAAGATCTGGGGGGTTTGGGGAAAAGGGAAATGGGAAAGAGGTGGGGTTGTGGGAAAGGTAAGGGCCCGTTGACTCCCCCCGGGGCCCAAGCCAACAAAGGGGTTGTGTCTGACTTTTCCCACCGACTTTTGGGCCCGGGGGTTGTAATGTTTTGGGGGGTTTTTGGGATAAAACCTATTTAAAACCAAATCAAAAAAACCTTTTGGGGGGCTGGTCAACACTCGGTGTTTAGATGACAGGGGCCCAGTTGGGGGCCCCCACCGAGTGCCCCCCTGTTTTCGAGCCCCCTTACTGTGCTGCGCCCCTGTCCCTTTGCCCCAGGAAATTTTTGTCCCTCCCTGCCCCTAGCATATGAAGAGCCTGAAACCTCTCTGTCTGAATACGGGTTTGGGTTCAAAAAATTTACAGTTTTCTGTATACTGTATATGATAAATACACACCCATATTTGACTAAAAAATGAAGCCCCTAACAGGTTGGGAAACCCCTTTGGAAATTAAATTGCGCTCAGAAATCAAATAAAAAATTTCTCGTTTTTTGGCGTTTTAAAAAAACCCACGGGGATATTTTTAAATAAAAGATAAAGGGAAACACGTTTAAATTTAAACCCCTTGAATATGAATTGCGCTCCAGAAATCAACAGGAAAAATTTACTCGTATGTGGTGTTTAAAAACACCGTGTATTTAAATGAATATAAAAGCACAAACACGCTTAATTAACCCTTGAATATAAATTGCGCTCCAGAAATCAACAGGAAAAATTTACTCATCTTTGGCGTTTAGAAACACCGGATATTTTACTATATATAAAATGTTAGGGGGTACGCTCGGTGGTACAGCGAAGTCCCAGGGCAAATGGAGACACAGACAGCCTTGTAGCAAAAAGCACGGTTCTTGTCCGGCATTTATTGTGCGACTGGCAGCCAAAACGTATGTCAGTACAATATACAAAATAAACTCCTGCTCGTCCGAGCGCTAACTAAACAAATGTAGTCCTTACTATCAGCTTGTAGCTTGGAACTTGTGGTGTAGCCTCTCAGGCCCAGCTTCGTGGCCTGTAACTGCAGACACACCCCCAGTCAGCTGACTAGCTGACCTATATAGCCAGATGAAAACCTGGCCCTGGAACATGGGGGAGCAACCACCCACCCAACTCTTTGACTGCTCCCGGTAAAAGCCGGACCCGGACTAAACTGTGTTTCCACAGCTAAACTACTTGGTTAAACATGTGCCAACCGCCTAATGCAGCTGACACAAACTAAGTGCCGGCTTCTACCCCACCGAGGCCAGGTCTCTCGGTGACATGTCTTAGTCTCGCCATACCTGAGCGAGAACTCTGGGGCCTATGTATAGCCCGCTTACCACCTTGCCCTTCGGGGCCTTACAAAAAGAAGAAACACGCTTAATTAACCCTTGAATATAAATTGCGCTCCAGCAATCAACAGGAAGAATTTACTCATCTTTGGCTTATAAAAACACCATATATTTTACTTAATATATAAGCACAAACACGATTAATTAACCATTGAATATAAATTGCACTCCAGAAATCAACAGGAAAAAATTTATCGTATGTGGTGTTTAAAAACACTGTATATTTTATCGAATATAAAAGCACAAACAGGCTTAATTAACCCTTGGATATAAATTGCACTACAGAAATCACCAGGAAAAAATTAACTGGTATATAGCTTGTAAAAACGCTGTGTATTTTACTGAATATAAAAGCACAAACAGGCTTAAATAACCCTTAGATACTCAATGTGCTCCAGAACAGACCAGATGGCATTAAAATGTATATGGGGCCAAATTAGACTCACCCTGGACATGAATTACAATGCCCCACAAACTGAATCAAAATGATAACAGAATAGGAGCAGTTTCCGTATAAAGCAGTGACACCCCCCCCCCACCCAAATCGGCGTTAAAAACAAATTTCTTTTGTGTGAGATCTCTGCAGTGTGAGCAGCCAGCATGGCGTCCGGACTTATACAGTGCTGTGACGTCACAGAAGCCCGCCAGTCTCTGATTGGCTTCATCTCTGCACATGTCATTGAGGGTGTTCCTTTCCTCCTCCCAGAGTTCTTGTGCCACGTGTAACGCTATGTGCTTGCGGCCATTTTAGCAATTAAAAACACGCTTCGTTCCTGCGAATCACCCCAAACTTCGACTTCATGCAGAACCGAAGTTTTCCTGAAATTCTAAATGAATTCCACTTCGTTAGAATCGATTCGCCCATCTCTAACACCAGACACTGCATAAAATGTATCTGCATGGCTGCCGTTCCAGAAGGAAGCCTCTTCTAAAGGTGATGCACAATAAAGCTGGCAACAGTTTTCTGGAGAAAAGCAGCAGGAGCATTGCTAGGCAGTTTTATCCCAGGCCTGTGCCCCAGATAAAATTGCTGGTCCTTCAAACCTGCAATATGTCTGCATGACACATTGCCCTCTGTTGGTTGTAACAAATCCTCAATTTGCTTTTGACCCACCAAGTCTTGAGAAAGCAAAAAGGATTTTTTAGCCAAGCCAGTATCTCTCATCTACAGACAACGCTGTTTCGGGATTTTTGTCCCTCTTCAGTGCAGAGTAGAGAAGATACTGGCTGGCTGTGTGGGAGGCATCGGGTAGCTCAGGAAGGGAAGATCTCTCCTTAAGGAGAGCACCGAACAAACGGCTTGTAGAGTTTTTGTTTTGCCTTTTCGCCCTCTACTTAGCATCTGCATATCACAAGGCATTATGGGAAAGGGGCTGAGAAGCCCACAGCGCCCTCTGTTGGTTGTAACAAATCCTCAATTTGCTTTTGACCCACGAGTCTTGAGAAAGCAAAAAGGATTTTTTAGCCAAGCCAGTATCTCTCATCTACAGACCACGCTGTTTCGGGATTTTTGTCCCTCTTCAGTGCAGAGTAGAGAAGATACTGGCTGGCTGTGTGGGAGGCATCGGGTAGCTCAGGAAGGGAAGATCTCTCCTTAAGGAGAGCACCGAACGAACGGCTTGTAGAGTTTTTGTTTTGCCTTTTCGCCCTCTACTTAGCATCTGCATATCACAAGGCATTATGGGAAAGGGGCTGAGAATCCCACAGCGCCCTCTGTTGGTTGTAACAAATCCTCAATTTGCTTTTGACCCACCGAGTCTTGAGAAAGCAAAAAGGATTTTTTAGCCAAGCCAGTATCTCTCATCTACAGACAACGCTGTTTCGGGATTTTCTCAAGACTCAAAAGCAAATTGAGGATTTGTTACAACCAACAGAGGGCACTGTGGGCTTTTCAGCCCCTTTCCCATAATGCCTTGTGATATGCAGATGCTAAGTAGAGGGCGAAAAGGCAAAACAAAAACTCTACAAGACGTTCATTCAGTGCTCTCCTTAAGGAGAGATCTTCCCTTCCTGAGCTACCCGATGCCTCCCACACAGCCAGCCAGTATCTTCTCTACTCTGCACTGAAGAGGGACAAAAATCCCGAAACAGCGTTGTCTGTAGATGAGAGATACTGGCTTGGCTAAAAAATCCTTTTTGCTTTCTCAAGACTCGGTGGGTCAAAAGCAAATTGAGGATTTGTTACAACCAACAGAGGGCGCTGTGGGCTTCTCAGCCCCTTTTCCATAATGCCTTGTGATATGCAGATGCTAAGTAGAGGGCGAAAAGGCAAAACAAAAACTCTACAAGCTGTTCGTTCGGTGCTCTCCTTAAGGAGAGATCTTCCCTTCCTGAGCTACCCGATGCCTCCCACACAGCCAGCCAGTATCTTCTCTACTCTGCACTGAAGAGGGACAAAAATCCCGAAACAGCGTTGTCTGTAGATGAGAGATACTGGCTTGGCTAAAAAATACTTTTTGCTTTCTCAAGACTTGGTGGGTCAAAAGCAAATTGAGGATTTGTTACAACCAACAGAGGGCGCTGTGGGTTTCTCAGCCCCTTTCCCATAATGCCTTGTGATATGCAGATGCTAAGTAGAGGGCGAAAAGGCAAAACAAAAACTCTACAAGCCGTTCGTTCGGTGCTCTCCTTAAGGAGAGTTCTTCCCTTCCTGTGCATGACACATTGACAGTCTGTCGCTGGAGCGCCGGCAGTCTATTTAACTGCATGTGTGTCTTCTGGAAGCACATATAAATGAATAATGCCACAGAGCAGGTAGTGAGGGCTTCCAAGTCACCGGAGTATACAGCACAGGAGGCGTGAGAATGTCATTATGATGTAATGCTGCCTGTGAAGGGCTTCGGAGGATCGAGAGCTTCAACAGGGTTGAGGTAAGTATTATTTTTTATTTTTAATTGGCCCTGTAACCTACCTACAATAACCTACTTGGGGATATATATATTGTAAGGGGTCAGCTCAAAGCTAGTATAATACAAGCTAAGTTCTTGGTATCCGTTTAAAGTCTTGACGTTTATTTTAGCCGTCCACAACACAGTAAAACAAAGCATGGGCTTAACTTCAACCAAAAAGGGAACAAAACTGCTTTACACAGTCCGTGTCAGACACTTATAGTCTCGTGTTCAAATAAGCCTCCTGGTTTCTTTCCCCACCAGGAACCGGGAAGGTGGACGGTTCTCAAGATCTTTGCAGCAGCAGAAACTGTACCTTTCTCTTGCCACAGACAAACACACTCTCTACCTGATTCTCCAGGCTTACCTAGGCCACTCAAGACATATGTCTGGGCAGGGGACTGGAGATGTGGTGGCTACATCTCACGGCCACATGAGTCCAGTGGGGGCTGAACTGGAGGAGGAGGAAATTGGAGCACAAGCAATGTCTGGCAAATGAGTGTTTTTTCTACCCAGGTGACAGGAGAGGAGGAGCAGGAGCAGCCAGAGAAAGTAGAGGGAGATGACAAAGACAAGGCAGATGACCCAGACACAACATGGCAGTATACAGTGGAGATTAAGGCAGGGAGTCCCTCAGAGTCACTTGCTCAGATTGCCGGCAGCATGCTGATTTGCCTGGCTAGTGGCAGCCGAATAGTCACCATCCGGCAGAGGGATGACTTCTGGCTCTCCACTCTCTTGGACCCTCACTACCGGTCCAAAATGGGAGCCTTCTTTTCACCTGCTGAACGGGAGGACAAACTCAAGTACTATAGAGACATCCTATGTAGTCAGTTGGCCACTGCCTATCTGCGCCATCGTCCATCCTCTGGTAGGTCTCACCTACCACTGCCAGGGCTGCTGTGAAGGGGTGTGGGGTAGGAGCAGTACCAGCTCCATCAGCAGCGACCTGAGTCTGGAGTCGTTGATGAGCAGCTTTTATCACTCGCTTAGTGAGGAAGATACTCACAAGCAGCAGCAGCACCTGGAGCAGACCATGAACCAGCAGGTGGTGGCTTAGTTGGACAGCACTCTGCCACCCATATAGAAGATCTGCTGGACTAATGGGCAGCCAAACTGGATTTGTGGCCACAACTTGCCGAGTTTGCACTGGAGAAACTGTCCTGTCCGGCCAGTAGTGTGGCATCAGAGCAGGTGTTCAGTGCAGCGGGGGCCATAGTTACCCCAAGGAGAATTCGCTTATCTACCCAAAATGTAGAGAGACTCACCTTTGTCAAAATGAATCAGGCGTGGATCAGCCAGGATTTCCACACACCAATGCCTGATGCATCAGACTAGATCACCCATGACGCCTCACCAAAACTTTGACAAATGGATTCTTCTGGCTACCTGCCTCAGCTACTATTCGGATGCTGCCAACTGCTTGATGCCACATATCTGCTGCCAGCTGCTACTTCTACCACCCACCGTCTTTAATAGGGACTGGTATTGCCACCCACCTCCCCAATCTTTACTAGGCCATTATGTAGACTTCTGATGCTGCCACAACCTCCACAATCTGTCATTGTGCCACTCTGTGGCCTACTCCTGATGCTAATTACCAAACAAGAATCTATTCTTTAACAGTGACCTTTTAATAGTATTTCAATAAGGGAAACAACATAAAAGCGCCACCTCAAATATGGAGGGCCACTCATACTACACCTACACTGTTCCCTCTAATGTACACTCATCAAGTACCTCACAAAAGGACGAAACCATGTTTTGCACTCCACCTGATAAGGCCGACCAATGATTCAACTCCTAGTCATGTGCCCTGCCTATACACAGATATCGCCCCTCAAACTGTCTATGACGACATGATCCCCAGTTACTGGGTACCCAAAAGGGGACTCGGACCACGGTTTTAACTGACAATTGTTGCAGTACCTCAAGTGAATGCGGATGTGAAAAGGCAAGCCTTTATATGTAGTCAGTGCCACAAGATGGAGATATAACATCCCTATTGGCACTAGGTGACAAAAAGCAACCCTACAGGTCATGTGAAAACCGATGACATAGAGTAGGGTATGTCAGAAGCCAATGCCTTCTATGCTAAGGCGTAGCGTCAAAAACACCCCACCAGAACATGCAAAAAGCAATGACATAGAGTAGGGTATAATCAAACTCAATACTTATCTGCGCCAAGGTATAGCGCCAAAAACAACCCACTACTCCTGATGCTGCCACCTCCGCAATTTGCCGTTTGGCACTCTGTGGCCTACTCATGTTGCTGCCACCTCCTGAATCTGTCATTTGCCACTCTGTGGCCTACTCATGTTGCTGCCACCTCCACAATCTGTCATTGTGCCACTCTGTGGCCTTCTCATGATGCTGTCACCTCCTCAATTTGTCATTGTGCCACTCTGTGGCCTACTCATGTTGCTGCCTCCTCCACAATTTGTCATTGTGCCACTGTGTGGCCTACTCATGTTGTTGCTACCTCCACAATCTGTCATTTGCCACTGTATGGCCTACTCATGTTGCCACCACCTCCACACTCTGTCATTGTGCCACTCTGTGGCCTACTCATGTTGCTGCCGCCTCCACAATTTGTTATTTGCCACTCTGTGGCCCAGGGCTGAGTAGGGCTGGGTGCACACGGAATTTTTTGCGTCTCATTGTGAACTGCGGATGTATATTTACAGAGAAAAGCCTTTGTATGTAGGCTCAGGAGAAATATAAGTGATTACACTGCAGTTACAATTAGTGACTTACAGGAGACGTCTCTGAAGAGTTGTTCTCTTTCTCTTCTTCTTCTCCATCTGTCCCAGACGCCATGATGTCTTCTACCGTCCACAACTCTTCACTGAAAAATGTACAAAACAAACATCTTAGACTCCTCATTTTATCAGCACTTCTCTACAATTTCCTATCTCTATACAAAATCCCCATCTATAGTGCCCCAAATGGTAATAATTACCCCCTTGTAGGTAAATATTTGGCCCCTATAGCCTGGTAGTAGCCCACTGTAGCCAGGTTGTAGCCCCCTCTAGCCAGGTTATTAGCCCCTCTATCCAGGTTACTGCCCTCTGTAGCTAGGTTACTGCCCCCTTTAGGCAGTAATATGCCCCCTGTAGCCAGTAACATGCTCCTTGTAGTCAGGTTATTAGCCCCCTGTACCCAGGTTACTGCCCCCATAGCCACATAATATGCCCCCTGTAGCCAGTGATATGCCCCCCTGTAGCCAGTGATATGCCCCATTAGCCACATATGCCCCCCTGTAGCCCAGTAGACAGTGCACCCCCCTGTAGCCAATGACATGCCCGCTTATCCATATATGCCCCCTGTAGCCAGTGACATGCCCCCTTAGCCATATATGCCCCCTGTAGCCAGTGTCTTGCCTCCTATATCCAGTGTCTTGCCCCCTGTAGCCATTGTGCCCACTTGTAGCCAGTGTCTTGCCCCTGTAGCCATTATGCCCCCTGTAGCCAGTGTCTTGCCTCCTGTAGCCATTATGCCACCTGTAGCCAGTGTCTTGCCTCCTGTAGCCATTATGCCCACTTGTAGCCAGTGTCTTGCTCATGTAGCCATTATGCCCCCTTGTCGCCAGTGTCTTTGCACCTGTAGCCATTATGCCCCCTGTAGCTAGTGTCTTGTCCCTGTAGCCATTATGCCCCCTTGTAGCCAGTGTCTTGTCCCTGTAGTCATTATGCCCCCTTGTAGCCAGTGTCTTGCCCCTGTAGCCATTATGCCCCCTTGTAGCCATTATGCCCCCTTGTAGCCAGTGTCTTGCCCCCTTGTAGCCAGTGTCTTGCCCCCCTTGTAGCCAGTGTCTTGCCCCCCTTGTAGCCAGTGTCTTGCCCTGCCCCCCTTGTAGCCAGTGTCTTGCCTTCCCCCCTTAGCCAGTGCTTGCCCTGCCCCCCTTGTAGCCAGTGTCTTGCCCTGCCCCCCTTGTAGCCAGTGTCTTGCCCTGCCCCCTTGTAGCCAGTGTCTTGCCCTGCCCCCCTGTAGCCAGTGTCTTGCCCTGCCCACCTTGTAGCCAGTGTCTTGCCCTGCCCCACCTCGTAGCCAGTCTCCTGCCCTGCCCCCTTGTAGCCAGTGTCTTGCCCTGCCCCCCTTGTAGTCAGTGTCTTGCCCTGCCCCCCTTGTAGCCAGTGTCTTGCCCTGCCCCCCTTGTAGCCAGTGTCTTGCCCTGCCCCCCTTGTAGCCAGTGTGTTTGCCCCCTTACCTAATAAAAATAAAATAAAAAAAACTACTTACCTAATGAGGCCCGGTCCGCGCGTCCTGGTCCTGCAGCTTGAGAGCGGTATAAGCAGCGTGATGTCATCACGCTGCTTACGCCGTCTCGCGGGGCCCGGGATCTCCTCGGCCGGCATATCTGCCGGCTTAGAGGATCCCGGCGTCGCAGGGGGGTGATGAAAGCGGCGCGTCACGCCCCTTGCGACGCTCAGATGTATGTACGGCGCTCGGTGAGCACCGTACATACAGGGGAGGAGACAGGACGGGAACGATCCGTCCTGCCTCCTCCCCGACTCTGACTGCGCGGCTGCTGTGAAACGGCCGCGCAGTCAGAGACATCGGCGGGCGCCGCCCGCACACAGGAGCGCTCCAGGCCCAAGGCAGCGGCCTGGAGACGCCGAGACTCGGGACATAGGCAGATTCATTCGGGGCTCGTGCCCCGAATGAATCTGCCTAGCGACGCCCCTGCTGTGGCCTACTCATGTTACCGCCATCTCCACACTCTGTTATTGTGCCACTCTGTGGCCTACTCATGCTGCTGCCAACTGACCACTCTCTCACTTGACCACCCTGTGGTTTCCTAATGCCTCTTCCACCCTTCACCACTCTATGATGTTGCCACTATGTTCGGCTTTCCCCTTTTTTTAATCTGCCAGAAGGAATGAAAAGGACAAACACAACCGATTGTGTCTTTGGAGAAGCCGTAAGGCCAGTATGACATGGTGCTTTGCTTGCATCAGGATTGAGTAGGTAGCCAAAAGCAGGAGTGGTGACAAAACACAGAAGACATGCAAATATTCCATTTACTTGTCAACTCTGTTTGGATCAACTCCTGTTTCTTTTTGGCTTTAGCAATACTGATGGATTATTTACCGACTGAAAGTGGACACTGATGGATCAAAGTAAGGGCAAAATGATCAGTGACATCAAAGAAAAATTACTGCCGACACCCTCTCTACTCTTCGGGGAGGCTCTACATGTGTCAGCGTTTAACAGAATAGGTTCTGTCATAATCTGTGGAATCATCTGATGACGGTGTAAAAGGAGTGCGCTCTCTGATACTACTCTGACGCTGATATTACCCTGTCAGGCTGCGTTCCAGCTTCAGCTATTTGGTCAGTTTTGGCCCTGTAACTGCCCAGATAAGTGAAGTGTGAAGCGATTCTAAGAGCGGCGCCTGTAATCTGCGTGTCATACTAAAACACAGTACTGTTTCAATATCAAACCATGCTCCCTATGCATATTTCAGCATGGCACAATGTTCTACAACACCATACAGGCTCTCTACAGCCAGAAAATAGCTGTTTTTAACGCGATTTGTCACAAATAAATTCGGGTCGAAACGATTTTTGGGGAAAAATTCGGTTAATTGGCTGAATCGAATTTTTGAGAAATGCGCTCATCTCTAATCATTATTTCTCTAGCTATCTTTTGTGGCCTCATCCACCATTTCTTATCCTTCTTTTCTCACCTGATGGCCTACTTTTTCTCTTATCTATTTTCTCACTAGTATATGGCCCTCCTCTCCTACCTCCTAATATCCTCTCTTCATTACTACCCATTCCCTTCCTTTCTTTTCACCACATCACTCTCTGACTCCAGCACCCCTCTAGACGCTTATCACCACCTCCACATCCTCCCCCGCCGCCCCTTTTTTGCTCTTTTGCTCCCCAATCTCTATTTTTGTTCCTCTCCTCTCCTCATAATCATTCTTCTTTTCCTTTTTTACCTCTTTTTGTAATTTTCTCTTTATTCTGTCTCCTTGCTGTTTTTTTCTTTCCTTGGCTTATTATGCCTCTTTGTTTATGATTATATTAGATATACTTATGTCTCTCCATTCCTCATGACAGGTCCCTAGTGTCAAAGGCCTATTGGCCGAAACATTGGACCATGGGAAATACTCCTTTTGCTACATGTACCCATGATAGACGGAGAGTTCGTTTTCAATAACTTTTTTTCTGTGAAGATTTAAATAAAATACTTCTACGTTTACCAATGGTGTGCCATGGATTATCTCTCTAGTGCTATAACCCCCTCAACACTGCCTATTGTCCCATACCACCCTTACTCCACCTATCTCTCCAGGGGGAGTTTTTACAGAAGTGTCATCAGCTAGGGAGGTGCTGAAAAGTGAAGAGTCTAAGATGTTTGTGTGCTTAACTCTGCAGGAGGAGGTGTGGCTGGGAGAAGTCATCATGGTGATCTGGAGCGGATGGAACAGGGGAACGATTCCCATCAGAGAAGACGAAATCTGTGAGTCATTAAATGTAACTGTACTGTTATCAATTATGTCTGCAGAGCGCCTGTGTACAACTGGTATCTACCCTCATATGGTCACTGTATTGCAGTAATACAGAGCCTGTGTACAATGGTATCTACCACTATATGGTCGCTTTATGGTAGTAATTTACAGTCTGCAGAGTCTATGTACACTGGCATCTACACTATATTGCCACTTTATGGTAGTCATTTACAGTCTGCAGAGTATGTGTACACTGGTATCTACACTATATTGCCACTGTATGGTGGTAATATACAGTCTGCAGAGCCTGTATATACTGTAATCTGCCACTATATGGTCACTGTATGATAGTAATATACAGTCTGTAGAGCCTGTGTCCACTGTTATCTACCACTATATGGACACTGTATGGTGGTCATATACAATCTGAAAACCTTCGTACACTGTTATCTACCCCTAGTTGGTCATTGTATTGAGGTAATATACAGTTTGCAGAGCCTGTGTACACTGGTGTCTACCACTAAATGGTCACTGTATGGAGGTAATGTATAGCCTGCAGAGCCTGTGTACACCCGGCATTTACCACTAAATGCTCACTGTATGGTGGTAATATACAGTCTAGTGCTCCACTAATCCCATTCTGCACTAATGGCAGCACTCCAACCATTATTTAATAGAACATTCCTAGAAGCTCTTTGCCAGAACTTTAGGTGTGTTTCTCTAGTTTACTGCTGTGTTTACTCTTTCTACTGTGTCTTTTAGGCCATGTTCACATTTACGCCGTGTGGACGGGGGTGGGGAGCGGGAGCGGGGGGCAGGCACCTCGCTGGTCCATAGACATTCATTACCAGCGGCGCGTATAAGTCGCTAGTAAATAAAATGTCACTTATCTCCCCCCGTGGGGAGAGGAGACGTAATCCATAGTTCTCTATGAGAACTGTGGATTACCGTAATGACTGGGCCGTATTTCAGCCCGTAATTCGCCGCAAATTAAGGGCTGAAATACGTGCCCAAATAAGCCGTGTGAACATGGCCTTAGTGTTAACCCCAGCAATCATCTGGAATACTTTGCTTGTCTGCTCTGACCATTGTTTGGATCTCAACTTGACTGTACTCTACTTGCCCTGAACCTTAGCTTGTTTGACTACACTGATAGCTTGCTCAACCAGTACCATATGTCAGATGTCAGCCAAAGCTGTGGGAAACTATCCTGAGGGAAGAGGCCTGGCAATATCCTGGAGTCAAAACTTCCTAGCGAGAGTTGAAATGAAGACTAGTTGCTCCTTTGAATTTGCTCCCCAGTCTAGATATATGCTTATTACACATGCAACTCAAGGGATTCACTGCAGATAGGCCTCGTGACAATGTATCCTACTGTAGGATTACTTTTTTTCTCTTTTACTATTTCAGTTCTTGTGTTTTGGCTCTGTGTAGAATCCCAAAATGGCAACATTTTCTATACATCAGAAAGACTAACGTATTGAGCCATTGGTGTTTGTAGATCCACCTACTAATTTAGGGAATATGTACCTTCCTACCATTTGTGGCGGTACACCATAGACCTATATTCCTACTGGGCGGCAGTATATACCTACCTACTGACTGGGGGCTTATGTACCGAACTACCGAGGACCTATATACCTATCTCCTTACAAGGGGGCACTATATATCTACCCACTGAGGGTCACTATGAACCAATCACCTACTGGAGCGGCCATATATACCTACCTATCGACTGTGGACCTATGTACCTTATCTATTGGGAAATCCCACCACCAAAGCCTATTTAGCCTAGAAATGACCCTGCTTCTCAGGGTACCATATCTAGAGAGATACTCTCCAATAGAAACAACACTCTTCTACCCTCCATAAGTCAAATAGTGAAGCATGATGGGATTATCATATAAGATCCAACAGAAAAATCTCTTCAATTCTCCATATGAAATCAAAGGCGTACAGAGGTAGAGTAGAAGCTTCCTTCACTAATTTGGAGGCTTACTACAGGTTTGTATACAATTGAGCCACAATAAGCCCATATGCTCTAATTATTAGAGAAAGTGTTTCTATTTCTTTTCTATTTCCTTCAACATTCTGTTCCTCAGACACAAGAGCCATAAATTAGGATTCATAATTCTTATGCTAAGGAGCAAGCAGGTAACACTGATCATTTCAAAGATTTCACACAGCTCAGTCTTCTATGGTTACCTTTAATAACATTACATGTTAATATATTGCAAATATCCAGAAGCCTCATAATACCCCAAGATGTCTCAGATGGACACGTTACATCCCAGCATTATGATTAGCACAAATAGAGGATCCAAACACAAAATAGCAATAGCAATTAAATAACCAATTGTTTAGCAAGAAAATCATAGTAACATTCTGCAATCATTCCCAAGCCTAATTTGCTTTATAGTTGCTGTGTGCCTTTAGTTATGTGCCAGAGGAGCAGTAGATGTGACTCTTAGACCATCTTGTCTTCTTTAAGCTGAGTGTGTCCATTTTTCTGTATTTATTATTTTTTCCTTATATTTTTAAACATAGGGCCACATGTATGAAACGGTTTTAGTCTAAAACTCACTTTTTTCCCCATAGTAAACCTATGGACAAAAAAGTGAGTTTTAGACCAAAACCGTTTCATACATGTGGCCCATA
Organism: Phyllomedusa bahiana; assembly: GCA_025379985.1. NCBI lineage: Eukaryota > Metazoa > Chordata > Amphibia > Anura > Hylidae > Phyllomedusa > Phyllomedusa bahiana. The sequence continues at coordinate 95,840 of JAODAL010006556.1, read as the reverse complement.
ATGTTTATTGACAACGAAAGTAAATTGCACAAACAGTACAAATAAACACAACATATTGAAGTCAGCTGAATATACTGTAATAGGTACTTTGGAAACTTGTAGGAAACCATAACTTTAAAATCAACATATGGACATGTCTCAGTAAAAGGGCTATGAAAGAGAAGGCTAGCAGATACCTAAAATACGAGGGGAAATGTGAACCTAAAGAAATTGAGAATTGTAGTGGTTCGAACTAATCCATAATTCCTACAGCTTCCTTTTTTTGGCACCGAGCGGTGCGAGCAGCGGCCGAGGCTGAATAGCGGGGATCTACTGATCATGTCTGTCAGCTCCCAGGAGGCCACAGGGCAGGTGCGCGATGTGATGACTTCATCACGCGCCCGCTCCGCGTCCTGCACTCTGCTGCCGGCGGCCTCCGGGGAAGAAGACAGAAGAGGAAGCAGAGACCTCAGGTAAGTATAGTTTTTACTTATTTTTTAAAAACTACTGCCCTGGCTACCTGTATACCTGCCTAGCTATATACTAGCCCTGGCTACTTGTCCTGTCTAGCTATATACCAGCCCTGGATACCTGTATACCTGCCTAGCTATATACCAGCCCTGTATACATGCCTAGCTATATACCAGCCCTGTATACCTGCCTAGCTATTTACCAGCCCTGTATTCCTGCCTAGCTATATACTAGCCCTGTATACCTTCCTAGCTATATACCAGCCCTGGCTACCTGTATACCTGCTTAACTATATTCCAGCCCTGGCTACCTGTCCTGCCTAGCTATATACCTGCCCTGGCTACCTGTATACCTGCCTAGCTATATACCAGCCCTGTATACCTGCCTAGCTATATACCAGCCCTGTATACCTGCCTAGCTATATACCAGCCCTGTATACCTCTAGCTATATACCAGCCCTGTATACTGCCTAGCTTATACCAACCCTTTATACCTTCCTAGCTATATACCAGCCCTGTCTACCTGTATACCTGCTAGCTATATACCAGCCCTGGCTACCTGTCCTGCCTAGCTATATACCAGCCCTGGCTACCTGTCCTGCTAGCTATATACCAGCCCTGGCTCCCTGTATACCTGCCTAGCTATATACTAGCCCTGTATACCTTCCTAGCTATATACAGCCCTGTATAACCTGCCTAGCTATATACCAGCCCTGTATACCTGCCCTAGCTATATACCACCCCCTGTATACCTTATACCTGCCCTATTAGCTATTTTACCAGCCCTGTCTTACTGTAATACCTGACTTCTAGCTGTATACCTGCTCTGTCTAGCTATATACCTGCCCTGTCTAGCTGTATACCTGCCTGTCTGCTATATCCTGCCCTGTCTACCTATAAGTGGCCTGTCTATATACGGGCCCTGCCTGGCTACATACTGGCCTGCCTGTCTACTATACTGGCCCTGCTGCTACTCTGCCTTGACTGCCTAATACTGCCCTAGCTGGCTAAATTTTTGCCCCTGGCCCTACTGGCTAATTACTGCCCCTGGCGCTACCATGGCTAATTACTGGGCCCTACCTGGCTAGTTACTGGGCCAGATCTAGTACCTGGCTTATTACTGGGGGCAACCCTAGCTACCTGTCTTTTTACTTGGGGAAGCCCTATCTACCTGGCTAGTTACTGGGGGCAGCCCTAGCTACCTGGCTAGTTACTGGGGGCTAATTACAGTGGTAGGCCCTGTCTACCTATCAAATTAATGGAGGAAGGCCCTTTTTACCTACCTAACGGGGTCAACCTATTTACATGCCACTTATCTGACATTTTTTAATTTCTAATTTTTCGGGTCTAACATACGCTGTTTGGGGAATTGATAGGAAAGTGCTGGAAAAGAGAGGAGTCTAAGATGTATTTGTGGTAAATTCTACAGAGACGAGTAGTGGCCACTAGAAGAAGACATTGCATGCTGTACCGGAAAGAGAAAGAAATGGAAGGGAACGACTCATCAGGGATGACGTCATGTAGGTTTCGGCCAGAAGGAGACGAAAAGGAGAAGAGAAACACTCCCATCAGAGATGACGTCTCCTGTGAGTCCCTGCTGTCAGGGGTCATTTTACTTCTGTGTTGAGTCAGTGCTGTGTTCATGTGATGGTGACCTGACGACTGGCGATGTGATTGGTGGGGTGTAGGTTATGCTGGTGCTTATGTAGTGTCAGTGTGGGCTTGTCCCTGATTGTAAAGCAAGTGCACACCTGACTCTGTGATGAGGGGTTTCTCTGCACCACTGCTTCTTTCTTGCTTGTGTGTAGACTGCTTTAACCCGGAGCGGTTTTGGTGCATTTCTTGTGTAGAAATGTTCAGCATTAACTGCTCTGCCTTTCTGCACAAAAACGCATCAAAACTGCATCTAAAACTCTCCGTGGGAAAGCCGCGTTATAGTGTAGTTTATTTTAGAAAGTGGCGAGGTGCGAGAACAAGGGGAATTTTTTAAGAGGATATTGTATGTGGGCTGGTGCAGGCTTTGTGCCAGGGCTGATTTTTATTCCCAGTCCGGCCCTGACTAGGACGATGTCCCACAGGAGTAGTCTGTGAGGATTATGAATTAAATTTAGAACAACTTTTATAATCCATGTAACCACTAATATATGTAAAAATAATTCCATGTCAAAATTGTCTGTAACTCTTTTCACATCATGTTATGTGAGCATATTCAGCGTATTCACTAGAACAGTACTGTAGTTCCTGATGCATAAGCCGAATATTGCCATAGATTCCGAATTAATTGCTATAGGTCAAAAGTGTACTTTGGGCCTCCAACAAGGTTGCAGATGTCAATGTACATTTTTTATTAACTGCATAGAAAAGAAGAGTAAATATGCTTTTCTATGCAACGATATCCGACAAAAAACATCTACCGTACAATATAGTGCTTTGTTTTAAATGGAAGCCTGTGGGCGAAGCATTCAACTGTATACCTATAAAATGCCATACCTCAGATATATGTTGGGAAATCCTAAGTTTTAGAGCTATCATAAATGTATCCTATTTTTAAAGGGGAGCTCCCACTTTGCACTTTGATGGCAAATTGATAGGATATTCTATAAAAGTCTGATAGGTGTTAACCCCACTGGAGCCCACAACTGACCTGGAAATAGGCCCCCAAAAAGTCTGGCTCAATTTTGATAGAGTCAATCTTCCCTTGCCCCGGGAATCTCCATTCTTTTACTTTGGGAGTTCCAATTTCGGGGAGCGGTTTTGTGCCCCCTTTAAACCCCAAAATTTCATAGGAAAAAATGGGTTTTTCGTGTTCAAATGGATGGTCTCCTTTCTTTTACGGGAAATTCTGGCCCCCCGGCCCCTGAGTTAGATGGAGTTAAGGGTTTGTGGGCCCCAGAATTTCACATTTTTTTGATGGCCTTTTCCTTTTTAAAAAAACCCATTAAAGTGCGGGGGGGAAATCCCCCTTTTAAAGTTTCAACCCAAGCCCTTTTCTTTTGAGCGAAATTTGCACAGTGGGGCCTTTATAGTCAGAAAAAAAAGTAAACTCAATTTGTTCGCCCCCTTTTCAATTGCAAAAATCTCAAACATCCCCCTCCCCAAATTTTAGGGTTTTCCTGAAAAAAATTCTCATTAATGGAAAAGAAACGAATTTTTATCTTTCCCGATGTAAGGAAAGTATATCAAAAAAGGGGAATTATTATGGGGTTTTCCCAAAAGGTTTTCCCAACCCAGCTTTGTCATTTTCCCTGAGATATCTGATGAAATCATTTTGTTTCTTTACAGAAAAAATTTCTAAAAACCAGAAATAATGATACAATTGCGGGGAGGAAAGGGACCACGGCTCCTGATGTTATCTTTTAAAGGGCCCACATTTCAAAAAACCATGTTAAAATGCAGACCCTTTTTTCCCTTCATGGTCCTTTTTAACTCTTCACGGGAAAAAAAGGGGGAAAAAATGGGGGAAGTGATTGTCCCAGTGTAAACATAAATTACGGGAAATGCAAATAAAGTACTTAACTTGGTTACTGGCTTTATATTTGTTTTAATGTAAATACATTGCTCTCTTTATAATTCCCTGTTCATGAGAAAAAGGGTTTTTTTTGCTCTAAAGTGAAACACAAGTGCCTATAAGTTCGCCCCCACTCCCTTTTTTTTTTGAAAAAGATTTTGGGGGAAAAAAGTCCCCCCATGGTAAGAAAAACCCCCAGTTTGAGAAAAAGGACTTTGGGGGACATATCTAAAACTGTTTGGTTTAAGACTTGTTGTCCTTTAAAAACCCAATTCGGGGTTTTCCCCTTTTCTTTCTTCGAGAACCATATGAAATAAAAGGGGGAAATGATTATTGGTTTGCTATGGGAAAAAAAGGAAAAGTCTTGCCCAAGACAATTTTGACAGGTCCACCTTTATTTTAAACAATTTTTTTAAAATTTTCCATTAAAAAAGAAACTTTTTTTTCACCCCGGGGGATTTAGGGGTTACAAAGAAAATCTCCAGTATTTACCTCACTGTAACGGTTTTCTAGGATTTAAAGAGCTGATAGGGAAAAATAAAATTGCTTTTGCCCCCCCCCACGGGTTTAAATAGGAGTGTGAGTCTAAAAATTGCCTGTGACTCTGTAAAAACTGAAGGGTGAGAAAAACCCCTTTTTAAGGGTAGGTAAAAGATATACGGGTTGAAACATGTTTTAAAAATTTTTTTTTTTTTGGGGTTAAACAAATATTTTAAAAAAACATTTTGTAGATCTGTAAAAGATATAGGGCGACATGTCTCAATACATAAGCGGTGGTTGTTTGGTCTTTTCTTGCCCCAAAAAATTTTTACTCTTATTTTTGGATGTAAATAAAAATTTTATTACTAAAAATAGGCATATTTTTTAGGCAGGCACGACCCCAATTGTAAGGCCCCAAAAAAAAGGGGGTTATTACATAACAATGACCCCTTTTTAGGTGCTTTTACATACATGGTAATGATACGCAATGCCCCCGCGATTTTCTTTAATTTTTGCCTTTTAGGTGCTTTAAAGGGTTTTACTATGAAAGGTATCCCCAGCCGGATTTTGAGAGGATCTTTCTTTCTGCCTTTATTTAAACCAAATTTTTTTTTGCGCCTTAAAAACTGGCGTGGAGGGCCTCTTTGGGGCAGGTCCCCCAAATTGTTAAAACATATCTTAAAAACTTCACCCCTCAAACAGTAAAAAAATGAAAAGGGATTTTTTTATTACTAAAATTTCAAAAAAGTCCTTTATTTCTCCTCCATTTAGCATACATTTCTGTTGCATGTCCCCACTCGAATGCTCCGGTCCCCCGGGGTTAAACCAAACCCTTTTCAACTTTTGGTTTAAATCGGCCCCTGGCCCTTAAACACTATTTTTTTTTTTTGAAAAGCCCCCCAAAAGGTTCCATCCCGATAAGGGCTACAGACCCAAGCCCCCGGGGTTTAATTAAGATATAAAATTTTTTAAAAGGGCCCTGTAGGAAAAAATTTTAAAAATTCGTACTGTAAAAAAGTAATTTTTAAATCTCATTAATGTGAAAGATAAAAAATAATTTACGTTTCTATCCTTTTATTTAAAAATTACTTGCATTTTTTTAATAAGTTTAAGTGAAGGGTTTTTCAAAAACCCAAAAGAAAGGAAAAAACTTTTAAATATATGGGGAAATTTCCCAAGGGGAAACCCATAGCTATTTTTCGCTTAAAAAATACTGAAATTTTTTCCCTAGCCCGGCTAGGATTTAAACATCATTCCTTTAAAAACATTTTTGGGGGAAAAATTTTTTGTCAGGGAAAAATTGGGGGGAAAGGAAACCCTGTCATTTGACAACCAGAGACACGACGAGTGGGGGCCCTGACACGGATCCCAACCTTTGTCCCTCCTTTTGGGGAAAACCCGACTCCTTATTTGGTCGGCCAAACCCCTAAAGGATTGATGACTGTTTTTGACCCAAGTGGAACGAGTAAAAGACAAACAAAACAGGGAAAACAGAAAAGAAAATTTAGGCGGGCCAGGACAATAAAAAACCCGGGCAGCGCATTTCCCAAAAACGTAAGACAAAAGAGTAAAAAATGGAACCAAGCAAAAGTCAAAAACACAGAGAAGCAAAAGGGGGAAAAACAGGCGAAATTGGGAAGAGGGAAAAATTTAGCAGGCAAAAAAAGGGGCAGGAAAATGAGACTATAAATAGGGAAAGGGGGTTTTAAGGGGGAGAAAAAGTTATAGGAAAAAGGAAATGTTTAAAAACCCAAAAGAGAAAATTAACCCAAAGTTTTCTGGAAGTTTTCTGGCCATGGGCTTTTGGGCCGAAATTTAATTTGGCTTTTTAAATTTTAAGCGGTTCACCTGGGGAAAAAAAATAAAGGTATTATGTTTAAAAAAACCCCTTTTTTTAAAATTTTAACCCGGGCCCTTGGGGGCAACCCGAGCCCAAAAGTGGGGTTTTGTCGGCCAATCCCTGGGGCGGTGGGTTGTGGAAACCCCTTTTGCCACTGACCAGGCCTGCTCCAAGGTGACGTACCTAAGTGGCCATCTGTTTCTACGGTTAGTTTAACCCCGATGACTGACAGGAGCGACCTCAGGCAGGGCCTAGCAAAAAACAGGTACCAGAAATTTTGGGCGAAAAGCCCAATGCATTGCACCACACAAGACAGACAAAACCAGGCAGGCTGAGATCAGGGCATTTCAAGGGGGCGGGGCAAGATAGGGGGGACCGTCCGGGAAAAGGGGCGTGCCCAAAAAACAGAAAAAAAGGGGACAAACCGAAACTATAACAAAAACAGATGCAAACGGTTTACCAAGGGGCAAAAGAGAGATACGAAAAAGTATAAAAAAGGAAAAATGAGGCCCAAACCCGGCCCAAAAAACGGAAGAGATACAAAATTTGGTTTTTTTTTTTTAAGGCAGACGAAAAAAAGCCAAAAAACTAAAGAGGCCAAAAAAAATTTCAAGAAGCCAGGTAAATGGGCTAGGTTAAAAAAACAAGACACGCACTGGTTTCAAGAAAAAATTTGGCCCAAATTAATTAAAAGAAAAAAAGCAAAGAAAGAGACTAGGAGCACCCGAATGAAATAGGGGGCTGAATAATCAAAAAAAGCAGGGTGTGGCCCTGCCCCCTTAAAAAGAGGAAAAAAGGGAGGGGCATTCAAACCCTCTACATTTAGATTGAGTCAGCATTCGATTGTTCTATTCTCTATGGTTAAATGACGGTTTCACTTTTCTGTTCATGTTTTTCCCCTATTTGTTTCTTTTTTTTGATTTCCCCCTATATTTTTGTTTCTTTTTGATTTTTTTAAAAGCAGGCATTCTGATTTACAAAACTTGACTCCTACTTCAAGTATTCAAAGCAAAGCAAAAATATTTACTATGTAGTAATTAGATTTTTTTAGGATTTTTCCCCCAAAAAATTTACTTACCAAAATTTTTTTGGGTTAAAATTGATACCTAAAGCTTGTTGCCCAAGGGGAAAACAACCTGGAAATTCCGTTTCAGCTTTTCACAATTTTCCCTTGTATTGAAAAAAATAAAATGAAAAATTTGATATAAATAAAGCTAATGTATCATGGAAAAGGTGATAAAATTAGTAGAATAAAGTACGAGAAGGCAGTTTTTAAAGCTCAAAAAATTTAAAGTTCTAAAAGGGAAAAAAAAACGGAGGGTTTTCAGTTCTTGTGAAAAAATGTGATGGAAAGAGTGCATGCTGCAGGTTTATCTTTTTGGAAATTTCTTTTGTTCCCGCGTTTCTTTAAAAAACACATTTTCACTGTTTTCCCAAGGAAGGCAAGGATCCCGCTCTCTGCCAGAACTACCACCCTTTCTCTCTTATTAACACAGATGCAGAACTTTTTGCTAAGATGCTTGCTCTGCAGCTCAGTCCTCTTTTGAAACTAAAAAAGGGGGGCTTCCACCCTCCCCGAGGACAAAAGACAACCCCTCTAAAAACATTCTCTCTTACTAACCATATTCAAACATCTAAGATTCCGTGTATATTATTATCACTAGACACAGAAAAAGACTTTTGAGCGAGTGGCTTGTTCTTTTCTAAAAAGAGTTTTAAAAGCCACAGGTATAGGCCCTATTATGCATGGGGTGATTATTACTTTTTATCAATCCCCCCTAGCTCAAATTCGTATTAATGGCTCACTTTCTAACCCTATTGTCATCAATAATGGTACCAGGCAGGGATGTCCTCTGTCTCCTATACTCTATCTCCTAGTAATTGAACATCTAATGCAGGCAATAAGTCTGGACTCATCTAGCAATGGGATTTAAATAGACAATCAAAATATTAAGTGTTCCGCTTTTGCGGATGACTTTTTATTATACCTTGCAGAACCCTCTACGTCTTTACCTGTAGTAATTAGAGTGTTGAAAGAATATGGTTTACTCAGCAACCTTAAAATTAACATGACTAAAAGTATAGCCTTAAGTTTAAATATCTCAGACCGTATTTTGTCACGACTCATGAATACCTCCCTTTTCTCTTGGACGGCAACATCTTTTAAATATTTAGGTGTTTAGATCCCATCAAACCCTGATAAAGCTTTTGATTTAAATGTTGATTTTCTTCTTCACAATATAAGACAAGATCTGCTGAAATGGGATAAATAAGACTTTGCATGGATAGGTCGCATAAATATTCTCAAGGTGAATGTGCTGCCTCGCCTATAATATCTCTTCCAAGCCTTTCCCATACCACTACCTAAATCCTTTTCTATAGTTCTACATAAACTTACTTCTCACTTTATTTGGGCTTGGAAACATCCTATGATATCTAGGGCCACCCCTTGCAAGCAGTCAGACTCTGCATACTGAGACTGTTGAGGAGAATAGCAGTGACGGGAAAACACAAATCGATGATGATGTGGCCGATCGCACTTGGGAGCCGGGTGAAGCATGGGCTTCATCATCATCATCGGGAGAAGATGGTGTCAGCTTGTGTGTCAGGCAGCGGCACAGCCAGCAAGTCGGTAGTGTGGCCGTGAGTCACCAGGGTGGCAGCAGTGCGAGGTGGGGAGCCAAATGGCCACGGGGTAGAAAACCCGCTTTGCAGGTCCAAGAAAGTAGCGGCACAGGGGCTCAGCGAGGCAGCAGTGTTAGTAGTCATTCAGTGCGGAGCGTTGGCAGTAAAATCACCTACTCGGCGGTGTGGCAGCTTTTTGCTAAGACACCAGAGGAGCCGAACATGTGTATATGTAGAGTCTGTGGGCAGAAAGTGAAACGTGGCCAGTGAGCTAATGTTGGCACCACAGCCCTGCGTCAATATATGCAGCGTCACCATCCAGTGGCCTGGGAGAAACATGTCCATTTACTTGTCATCTCTGTTTGTCTTTGGCTTTAGCAATACTGATGGATTATTGACCGATTGAAAGCGGACACTGACGGATGAAAGGAAGGGCAAAATGATCAGACGTCAACGTCAGACGTCAACGCAAAGTTACTGCCGACACCCTCTCCACTCATTTGGTGGGGCTTCTATATGCATCAGCGTTTAACAGAACAGGTTCTGTCATATTCTGTGGAAGCATCTGGTGACAATGTAAAGCTCTGGCCTCGTCAAGTGACCCCTACTGTGACGTCCACTTAGTGTGCTGCGAACTGTGCCGGCTCCAGGAATCTACTATTGTAGTTATGTGCGTGTCATACTAAAACACAGCATTGTATGAAGACCAAACCAAACTCCCTATGCATATTTAAGCATGGCACAATGTTCTACAGCACCCTACAGGCTCTCTGTAGCCTGGAAATAGCTGTTTTGTAAAGTGGTTCGCCGCGAATAAATTGCCGTCAAAACGGATTTTGACGGAAAATTCGGCGAACTCGGCTAATCAAATTTTTTAGAGATTCGCCCATCTCTATTCAGAACGAAATTATAAAATTTTAACAAGATGCTTAACAATTTGACTCTCTTACGCTTTCTATCCAGAATTTTCCAATACATGTTGGTGTTGCAGGAAAGACAGAGACACGGTGAAGCATATTTGGTTCATTTGTCCTATACTTCAGTTTTTTTGCCTTAAGGTGATTGATGTTATTCATGCTATCACAGGTCTAAAATAGCAACATGATCCTGCATATCTTCTACTCTTCGCCATCCTTCTCTCAGTCTCCTCCCTTAAATACAATCTAATCTAATTTCTAATACTCACAGCCAAATCTCTTTCCTAAATTATGGCTCTCGCCTTCAAGCTCCTCTATATCAGAATGGTTCAAAGAAATTCACAAAATACAGAGAATGGAAGAATTGAGAAATAATTCACGCAAAGTAAAAAATACCTCCACGGCTGGAGTGAATGGTCCGACTTCTGCAAAACAGACATGTATCGTTCTTTCTCCTAAATGTGACGACTTTCTCAGACCTTGTTATTATGAAATTCAATTACAGACACTTTCTTCTTATTGGATGTAACTTATGAACCAACTGAATAACTTTCTTTTCTTTCTATGTGTTCTTCGTTCTCTGTTTACTTGCTAAGTTTAATAACAAATTGTATTTCATGTATTGAATTGAGTCAACAGTGTTTCTCCATTACTTACACATCCCTTGTTTGAGGCAATGTTTTCATTACTCATATTGTAGACATATTGAGCGACATGTATGAAATTTGGCATGGGGACGGGCATAGAATGTGCCTGATCTTTGAACCCGCTGTACAGCGGGTCATAAATCGGGCACACTTCAGCGCTCGGGCGACAGTTAAATAATGCATTTCCCCAATGTGACGTGGGTGTGAAAACAAATGCAATAGCTCTTGGTCTGTATTCTGACCATTACCAGTGTCTTAGGTAATGAAATATCCCACTTAGTTATTTTACGCGACATGTATGAAATTTGGCATGGGGACGTCAAATTTCATGCGCATAAAAAAGGCATAGAGATTTATTTATACCCAGGATTTTATCAAGAACAAGGAGGCATCCTCTATGTCTTGGGGAAAGAAAGTTTGTACATAAACATAGAAAGGGATTCTTTACTGTTAGAGCAGTGAGACTGTGGAACTCTCTGTCAGAGGAACTTGTCATGGTGAATTCAATAACAGAGTTCAAAAAGGGTTTGGATGCATTTCTGGAGCGTAATAATATAACAAGTTATGGTGACTAGGATTCTGGAAAGGGGTCGTTGATCCAGGGATATATTCTGATTGCCAGTTTGAAGTCAGGAATACATTTTTTCCCTAACATGAGGACAATTGGCTTCTACCTTATGGGGGTTTTTGCCTTCCTCTGGATCAACACTTTAGCAACACTTTAGCAAAATGGGCTGAACTAGATGGACGTATGTCTTTTTTCGGCCTGACAAACTATGTACTTTGTATGTAATTCGCTTGATTTATGAACCAACTCCACAGTGGGTCATAAATCGGGCGACAGTTCGGATCAGGCATACCCCTTTGAAAGTGGTCTAACTGTTCTAACTGTAATGCTCCCAGAAATGCCGTAGTGAAGCAATAAATCTATAGCTTCATACAGTTCTAGTGCGCCCCACAGTATGTAATGCGCCCTAGAGTGGCGTGCGGGAGATTTGCAAATGTATGAACGGGGCTGCACCTGATAGGCTGTAAAGATGCCAGATATCTGGCTCAGCCCCGTTCATACATGTCGCCCATTTTCTCTAGAGTGCTTCAGTTCTCTTTTCTCTCCCCTCTTGACAAGTGATCACTATATCAACTTCTGACATTTACTACAACATACTTGAATTTACTTCTTTCATCTTGGTTATGAGTAGATATGGTTAAACATGTTTTCATTCTGCTGATTACTTAACCTTATTCTATAACATACTTAATGAAGAAAATGTCATCTTTTGTAATATTTTTGTATGCAACCTGTATTCTTGAAAACTAATTTTGTATATTACACTGGTTGTACTCAATGTTATTCCTCATAAACTTTCTTGAATACGAAAAAAAAAAATTGAGGTTATTATAGCTCAAAGAGATCAGGTAATGACATTAGCAACAAAACAGAAATTGCCAGAAGATTTTAAAGTAATTGCACCCTCACTTTTTTGATTTGCCCTTCATTACTCTTAATAAGTTTTCTAGGGTGTAGGAGATTACAGAAGACAAATCAATGACTACTGAACCCTGAGACTCTATATCCTTCATCATATTCAAGGACCAAGGCTTTGCCCTGCTTCCTCCATTCTCAGTTTCAGTACATGAACTCTCCAGTCATATTTGTTGAAATGCCATCACTTCCAAATGGGGACATCAATGCTGCACCCCATGATTGGCTGCAGTGATCACATGACACTTACTTATATAAATGTAAGTACAGAGGTCCATGATCACTGGTGCTATTCCTGCCCCCCCCTAAAATTAGTCTGCCCATTTGATATTCAGTTATTGACAACTGAATTAACCCAATTAATCATAGAAGCATACTTACCCTCTTTGAAAATTTTTGTAAGATTTTTAATGGGAAATATCAAAGAATCGTCTCCGAAGACCATATCAGGTTTGTCTGAAAAATACATATCCAGATTTTTTCTAGAATCAAAGCCATGGTCACGATAGTTCTTGCAGGTACTGGAGTCCATGGTCTAATCTTGTATCACAGACAGGGTGACTGTCTCTACACCAGAGCTCAAGCTCTTTATATAATTACAGGGGCGTGACCTAGCTGCACTGAGAAGAGGATGGGTTTTAGGATAACTCCCACACTGTCCTTACAATCCACGCCCTTCTTTAGCCTAAAGTGTTTGATTTTGATCCCTCCCCTTTGGTATCTTTTGGTCTCCAGGACATTTATACCTCTGTCCTGTAAGTTTAGGGGGAGATTTTTGCTAGAATTTACATCAAAGCAAAGTTGCACGGGAGTAGGCTGCAAGACCAAGACCTCAAGTTCATTACTGCTGCTGATAGATCCCGTGCCTAAAGCATATCAGGCATCTATAGCACCCAACGATGCCCCTCACTACCACATAGATTATCTACATTTATTTGAGCGCCAGGGAAGAGGTTGTTACCAGCTTGGTAATAGGCTGGCTGCAGAACCTATGGATATTGGAGGAATTTGGATGCCATTACACACCATCTCCCTCCCCATCCTACAAGCCAATGCATGGATGCAGCAGTAAAACGGACTCATCAGCAGGGTGATAATGTTCCTCAACTATAAAACAAACCTTACTTAGGGTTCACACCAAGGAGAATTACTGAAAATCCTATCAGCTACAACACCATGAGGGAGATATAGGGAAGATTTGTGACTGTACCTGCTCTACCCCTCCCCTTCTGCCTATATCCTAACATTCTTGTGGAACATACAGTGCCAAGGAGAAAGGTAACAATGTTTTGAACTTTTGATTTTCAGGCTCCACATCTCACCATCCACTACATCATTTAACATGAAACTACCATCATTTTGTTGACAACCATCTTGGCTATCTCATACATCAATTTGACTTGCAACTATTCAGCATATGCTTAGTTATGCAGATTTTCCTCTTGTAACTTTATTTTTTATTATTTTGTTAGTATTTTGAAAATTCACCTTTTGTTTTCAACTCTGCTTGAATCCTTCTAGGCATGCTCTCGATCAGATTAAAATATGTGTTGACCTAAATCTGATCCCAGGTTTATTCTAGATGTTTCCAATGCTGGGGCATGCTGTTCAACTCATTTGGGTATGAACACAGCTTTTTCTTCAACTCTACTCACATGTGTTCGATTGGGTTGAGGTCTCAGGGCTGTGGGGGCCAATCCAGCAACTCTACTTCATTGTCGTTGAATCATTTCTTCACAGATCTTGACATATGCTTTGGGTCGTTGTTCTGGAACAATAGGTTGGCCTTTCAATACCTATAGTACTCGAGTGTACAAAGGAACTCATCTTGTATGATACTCACATATAGCTCACCATTGAGACCACCAACTATCCTGGTCAAGTATCCAACGCCTTTTGCTGTCAAACAGCACCATATCAGTAGGTTTCCTTCACCAAACTTGACAGTTTCTTCAATTTCTCAATTCATTAACTCCCATTTCCCTTGATTCCTCCAGACCCATTTGCACCCATCAGATCCCAGTCTATTGACTTTTATCTCTTCGGTTCAAATTACACATTTCCAATCTTCTACGGTCCACTTTTCATACTTTTTTGTAAACTCAAGCCAACGCTTCTTATGATGATATGGAAGTTGAGGTTTTTTCACCTTTTTTGGATCACCATTCCAGACTTTTGTAATATGTGTCACAGTGCTTGCAGGGATGTCTGTGATTTTACTATTACGAAGCATATGACTCATCTCCACTGCCATGTTTGTGATGGCAGAACTGATAGACCTTTTGATGAGCCAACTTGTTGACTTAAATATTTTACCTGGATGTCCACCTCTTGGCTTTGGAATGAATGAACGGACTTAATTTCATATTCTTCTAACTGTCAAGGCACTCGATGAGCTGAATGATGTGGTTTCTTTTTTCTTGGAAAATCTTCTTTATGGCTGCTCCTTGATTCGAACCAATGACCTTTTGCTTGGAAATCAACCTAATAATACACTGAGCTATTATCGAATGAGGGAACAGGTTGTAATTTGTAGTATAAAAGAAGAAAAGATTGTTCCACCACCTGGAGCAAAACAATGACAATGCAGTTACATGACAAGAATCTGCATAACTAAGCAGATGGTAAACAGTTGCAGGTCAAATTTATGTGTGAGATAGCCAAGAAGGTTAGCTATAAAATGATGATAGTCTCAAGTTCACATCTATAGTGGATGGTGAGATATGGACCCTGAAAGTCAAAAGTTCAAAACATTGTTAATCTTTTGTTTGACACTCTAAATAAAAATTGTCTCACTTTGTCCATCCTCCATATTAGAGCAAATTGCTTATTCTGCAACTCCACTCCTCCTCAAGAATCAGCATAGGCCGTCATCTTGATAGAATACCTAAATAGTGAATCCCATTGATGTAAATGTACCTAATTAGAATTGTGTGTTAACGTAGCTAGTGATAAATGTAGATAAATTGTTCCATTAGGGCAGGAAATATCCTGTTTTTGATATTGAGCAAAGATACAAACATCATCGGCAGCAGATATAGGACATGAAACTAACAAGGAGAAACTCTGGCAACATAGCATCTAAAATTCTCATAGTAAAAGAGGAACCTCTGCAGCCTTCAAAATTCAGCTGGTAATGCTTTACAAAGATGATAAGAGTGTTCGGGATACTGCATTGCAGATTAGCTCAGTGGAAGCTCTGGTGAATTTCACCCTGGAAGCTCCTGTTGACATTATTGGGGACATGTATGAAAGCTGTCTTGGTCAAAGAATTTCTTTGTTACCCATAGCAACCAATCAGTGTGCCCATTTCATTTTTTCAGAGCACTATAGGAAATGAAAGGGGAAATCTGATTGGTTGCTATGGGTAACAAGGAAAGTCTTAGACGTAGACATTTTTCATACATGTGGCCCTTTGTCAATAGGTGGAAGCAGATCTTTGGGAGAGAAAGACTCCACAACCCTATTGATTATCTGTGGTGCATCCTCGAATGGAAGGTGGAGGAGCACAAGGTCTCTAGCATTCACCAGTTCCATGATGTCATCATGGAGGAGTGGAAGAGTGCTCCAGTGGCTCTAGTGCCCACCATGCCCAGGTGAGTTACAGCAGTGCTGGAAAATAATGTAGGCGACACAAAATATTGTGCTAACTTTTGTTGCCAGCAATTTAGACATTGATGGCTGTGTGTTGAGTTATTTTATTTTATCAAAGTGTCATATCTTCATTGGTGCCCCATGAAAAGATACAATACAATATTTACAAAGCTGTGAGGGGTGTACTCACTATTCTGAGATACTCTACAATCTCCTTCCCAGAACGATCTAGGCTCAGACAAGACTACAGGAGAGCAGGAGGAAAGCCTTGGTTGCCCTTGAGTATGGTGGATCACTTGTCATGGCAGACCTGGGCTGATTTTTAGGGGTATAGACAAAGAAAGAAGCAGAAAGCAAATAAATGAGTGCAAGAGTCATGTGCATTAGCTGTAGGGTGGCCCAGGAATCAACTCCATTGTTTGGCGCCAGGCATCCCAGCTTGACCCTGAAACTATCAACAGTATACAGCCCTTTTTTTTCCTTCAAGTTAGCCTAAAGTAAAGCACGAAGCTCATTTCCATATGCTTAAATGCATTACAATGTTGATATAAAGCAAATATCCAGAAGCCTCATAATACCCCATGATGTCCCAGATGATCATGTTACCTCCCAGAACTGTTATCAGTCAATAGAAAGGATCAAAGCACAAATGAGTAATAACAATCAATCAACCAATCAACAAGAGATTCATAGTAAACAATTGTTTGAATAATAAAATATTTTCTATTTTTTTGTAATTTATTAATATATAATAATATTAATAGATAAATTAATTTAATATTTATTTCCCTGTAAATATTGTATTTTGTCTTTTCATGGACACGACTGAAAATACAAAACATTTTATACAATGGAAAGTAGTCAGTGTACAGTTTGTATAACAGTGTAAATTTGGTGTGCACTCAAAATATCTCAACACAGACATCAATGTCTAAACCACTGGCAACAAGAGTGGGTACACCCCTATGTGTAAATAGATAAATAGCGTGCAATTTACCATTTTCCTTCCATGGTGTCATGTGACTCGTTAGTGTTACAAGGTCTCAGGTGTGAATGGGGAGCAGGTGTGTTAATTTTGGTATTATTGCTCTCATACTCTCTCATACTGTTCAATGGAAGTTCAACATGGCTCCTCATGGTACAGAACTGTTAGAGCATCTGAAAAAAAAATGTTGCTCTTCTTAAAGATGACTTAGTCTATAAGAAGATTGCCAACATCCTGAAATTGAGCTGAAGCACGGTGGCCAAGACCTTACAGCTACTTAAGAAGACAGGTTCCACTCAGAACAGGCCTTGCAATGGTCAACCAAGGAAGATGAGTGCTCGTGCTCAGCATCATATCCTGAGATTGTCTTTTCAAAAAAGATGTATGAGTGCTGCCAGCATTGCTGCTGAGGTTAAAAAGGTGGGCAGTCAGTCTGTCAGTGCTCAGACCATACACCGGACATATATATATAATATACATAATAAAATATATATATATATCATATATATATATATATATATATATATTATATATTTTATATATATTACTGTTTAAATAATTTTTTCTTTCGCTCCTAATAGAAACGCGCTAGATCTTATTTTCAGGGGATGTCTTATTTTTCCATGAACAAGAATTCACATTTGTTCCATACTGTAGCCATGTCATCACAAACATCAGCAGGTGGGGCAGCCATTAGTGGCGACGGCCAATTTCTATCAGATTGCCCAGCATATTTTTCTGTTGGCAACCTGTTTGGCCCCTATGATGACTTCTCTAAGTTCAATATCTATATGCACTGTTTGGAGTACTCTGAATTCCATCAAGTATTTCATGGGACTCATTGCCATGTACAACAATTTATGTTACATTTACCGATCCCGGTATTTATGAACAAAAATCAATGTTTTTTCAAAGACCATCATGTCATCATCTTCTGGAACATCATTATAACTCTCCAAACTCTTAATTTTATGGAAATTTCTTCTGACTCCATTTGTTATAGAATCATTGGCCCCAATCTCTTGTGTCTAGCAATAGCACTTTCCTTAAATGAGAACCCCATTTCCAGGTATCCCTCCCACACAAGTTAAGACCCATTTAAATGATCTGCTAATGCTAATGTATGGCGTTGGGGGAACTGTAGCTATAACTGCCTCTAGGTCTAATTTTCAGGGGAGGCCTTGGATTTCTAAGCTTGAAAAAAATGCACTAGGTCTTATTTTCGAGGGATGTCTTATTTTTGGAGAAACAGGGTATATATATTGTAAGGGATCAGCTCAAAGGTAGTATAATATAAGCCAAGTTCTTGGTATCCGTTTAAAGTCTTGAGGTT
The DNA here is from genome assembly GCA_025379985.1 of Phyllomedusa bahiana. Taxonomy (NCBI): domain Eukaryota; kingdom Metazoa; phylum Chordata; class Amphibia; order Anura; family Hylidae; genus Phyllomedusa; species Phyllomedusa bahiana. The sequence continues at coordinate 77,979 of JAODAL010006556.1, read as the reverse complement.
TATTTTAGCTGTCCACAACACAGTAAAACAAAGCATGGCCTTAACTTCAGCCAAAAAGGGAACAAAACAGCTTTACACAGTCTGTCAGATACTTACAGTCTCGTGTCCAAATAAGCCTCCCGGTTTCTTTCCTCACCAGGAACAGGGAAGGTAGACGGTTCTAGGGATCTTTGCAGCAGCAGATACTTTTCTCTTGCCACAGACAAACACACTGTCCACCTGAACCACCTGATTCTCCAGGCTTACATAGGCCACCCAAGACCTGGCCTGGACTTGGAGATGTGGGAGCAGTCATACCACCCTGCTCTTTGACTGCTCCTGTGAATACCTGACCCGGATTATTTGTTTTGAAAGTATGCTAAAAATATAAACGTGTCAGTGGCCTATCGCCACTGACACCAGCAATAACTGTTTTTCACCTCTCCAACGCCACAGTTTCCTGCCCTCTTACATACCCGCCTCTCTGCCCAAAGCCGGGCACCTTTAACAAAAATGCAACCAGCTAAGTGGGGCATACTCTGACACTAACCTAAACTTACATCCCAGTATATAGTAATGTAGGGAATCCAGGGCCCACTTAATGGTTAGGCATTCTTTTTCAATTATTGAGCAATTCTTCTCTGGTGGGGACAGCTTCCTACTCAGATAGGTCACTGGATGCTCTTCTCCATTTATGACCTGAGATATCACAGCCCCTAGCCCCACATCCGATGCATCTGTCTGAATGACAAATTCCCTCGAAAAGTCAGGGGCAATTAACACCGGCTGTCTACAGAGAGCTGACTTTAGTTTCTGGAAAGCCCCTTCAGGATCCGGGGACCACTTAATCAGGGATGATTTGGGTCCTTTTGTCAGGTCGGTGAGGGGCACTGCTATCTCTGTGAATTTGAAGATGAACCGTATATAAGACCCCACAATTCCCAGGAACGTCCTGACCTGTTTTTTGTTCTGGGGACGGGGTCAGTTTTGTATGGCTTCTACTTTTTTAAGTTGGGGTTTTATTACTCCTTGTCCCACAATGTACCCCAGGTACCAGGCTTCCTCCATCCCTATGGCCATTTTACTGGGGTTGACCGTGAAACCTGCCTTTCTTAATGCCCCCTGGACAGCCTGAACCTTAGAGAGATGACTTTCCCAGTTTTGACTAAAGATGATTATGTCATCCAGATAGACTGCCACATATATCCTGTGTCTTTCCTGTGTCTAAAATGGCCGTGAACACATGGCGTGACATGGGGCAAAGAACTATGGGAGGAAGAAAGGAACACCCTCAGTGACATGACATGCAGACTTGCAGCCAATCAGCGGCCAGCCAGCTTCTGTGATGTCAAAGCCCTATAAATAGGAAAGCCTTCTTAAACTCTGCCACTTGTACCAGTGTCTCGTATGCAGAACCATATGTCTGTAACAGCACTAGATCGCACTCTGTGCACTGTTTCACTGGGGTGAAAGATCTTCACGGGTGTTTGTCATATACACACCTGTTCCTGAACCTGCGTTTTTTATTGTGGGATATTGCAATCTGTGGCCAAGAGTTAATTTATCCACAGTTTGTGGGGTATTCTTTGTCAAGTCCAGTGTGTGTGTATTTCTGTGCTACACATTCCTGAAATCCATCAAATACAATATCCCCACATACTGAAATCCATGGCCAAGAGTTAATTTATCCAATTTTTGTGGGGAATTCTTTGTCAAATCCAGTGTGTGTATTAATGCCCTACACAACCCTGAAATCCATCAAGTTCAGTCTGTGTGGATATTGCAATCTGTGGCCAAGAGTTAATTTATCCACTTTTTGTGGGGAATTCTGTACCAAATCCAGTGTGTGTATTTCTGCCCTACACACATCTCAAATCCAGTCCGGTCAGTCTGTTCGGATATTGCTATCTGTGGCAAACAGTTAATTTTTTCACTTATTGTGGTGATTCTGTTAAATGCTGATACATGTAGAGCCCCCCGGTGGCAGCATCAGAATAGTAGCTGATGCAGGTAGCAGGAGAATCCAGGGTTCAGTGTCTGCTCCAGGTGCTGCTGCTGGTGAGTACCTTTCTCACTAGGCAGGTGAAGAAAGCTGATCATCAATGACTCCAAACTAAGTTGCTGCTGATGGAGCTGGTATTGCTCCTACAACACCTCCCCCGCCCCACAGCAGCCATGGCAATGGTACGTGAGCGCTGAGGAACCCCCCGGTCAGACCTGCGAGAGGATGGACGATGGCGCAAATAGATCTTTCTATCACTGTCCATGGCTACACTCTCTCACCAGATTCGCAAATCCGCTGCCTTGAGATAACCTTTGACTCTAATCTGGCCTTTCAAACCACACCTTCAAATCCTTACCCTTGCCTCCACCCGAAAAATATCTCTCAAATCCGCTCATTCCTTCACTTTGAAAGCACAAAAATGCTTGTCCATTCCCTCGTCATCTCACGCCTAGACTATTGCAGCATCCTTCTCTGTGGCCTCCCATCTAGCACCCTTGCTACCCTCCAATCCATTCTTAACTCTGTTGCCCACCTGATTAATCTCTCTCCTCGTTACTCCTCTGCCTCTCCCCTCTGCCAATCTCTTCACTGGCTACCCATTGTCCTCACCGGACTCATGTGGCCGTGAGATGTAGACGCCACGTCTCCAGTCCCTTGAACAGACAGATTTTGCAGCATCTGTTTCAGGACATGAAGCAGTGGAATGACATTGTTCATCCCGTAATCCTGGTGACTGACAAATAACGTGGCCTCCTCAAAGAGCCTGAGCAAACGGCAGGTGTTACTCATGAGCTGCCACTGGCTAACATCAAAATTAGACAGTGGCGTATTCCTCTCTGCTTGGATCATCAAGAAATCATTAATGTTATCTGTTCATAGATTTCTCTCTGTTTTGTTCTGTTTTATTCTCTCTGTTTTTCTCTGTTCATAGTTACTCTGTTCTGTTCAGTTCAAGGAGTGTGTGCCTGGCAGTGTAGGAATGGCTGAAGTTCAGGCAAAGTTTCCTGGCCATTTTTAGAATGTCTTGCAGATGGGTAGAAGATGTGAGAAACTATTTGACAATCAGATTAAACACATGCGTCATGCAGGGCACATGGCTCAGTCCTCCTCGTCGCAGCACGGGCACCAGGTTACATAGTTACATAGTTTGTTAGGCCGAAAAAGACATTCCATCCAGTTCAGTCTATTTTGCTAAAGTTCTAGAGCAAGCGTGTGTGTGAATGCGAAACGGCCATCGCCTGTTAAGCTACTGTGTATCCAGTGTTTGTCCCTCCACATGGAGTTATTGCCGCAATAAAGAAGGACTTTTAAGGAAGTGGTGAGTGCCGTGAATTCCATTCTTTATCCTAGTTCGAGTGATTGTCTATCTGTTCCTTCACTGAGCACCACAGAGTTATTTATAAATAACAAGGTTCACGTGGGTCACTGATTATGGAGGAATAGTGCGGAGCGCCGAGACTGTGTTATCCTCATTGCCAAGGTTTTGCTATTTTGCTAAAGTGTTGATCCAGAGGAAGGAAAAAAAACCCCATGAGGTAGAAGCCAATTGTCCTCATTTTAGGGAAAAAATTCCTTCCCGACTCCAATCTGGCAATCAAAATAAATCCCTGGATCAATGACCCCTCTCCAGAATCCTAGTCACTATAACTTGTTATATTATTACGCTCCAGAAATGCATCCAAGCCCTTTTTGAACTCTATAAGTGAATTCATCATAACAATTTCCACTGGCAGAGAGTGCCACAGTCTCACTGCTCTAACAGTAAAGAATCCCTTTCTATGTTTATGTAGAAACGTTCTTTCCTCAAGACGTAGAGGATGCCCCCTTGTTCTAGATACAGTCCTGGGTATAAATAAATCCTTAGCGAGATCTCTATATTGACCCTTAATATATTTGAACATATTTATTATGTCCCCCAAATCCGTCTTTTCTCTAAACTAAATAATCCTAATCTTGCTAATCTTTTTGGGTATTACAGTCCACGGAGTCCTTTTATTATTTTTGTTGCCCGCCTTTGTACCTGTTCAAGCTCTACAATGTCTTTCCTGTGCACTGGTGCCCAAAACTGTACACAATATTCCATGTTTGGTCTGAACAGCGACTTGTATAATGGGAGAATAATGTTCTCATCATGTGCATCTTTGTCCCTTTTAATACATCCCATGATCCTATTTGCTGTGGCTGATGCTGCCTGACACTGGCTGCTACAGTTAAGTTTACTGTCCACCAGGATTCCCAAGTCCTTCGCCAGTCACTTTTTCCCACTGTTTTCCCATTTAACAAGTAATCATGGAATGGATTTTTCCTCCCTATGTGCATAACCTTGCATTTATCTGTGTTAAACCTCATTTGCCATTTCTCTGACCCGGCCTCCAACTTATCCAGATCCCTTTGTAATAACACATTATCCTCTATTGTGTTGATTACTTTACAGAGCTTAGTATCATCTGCAAAGATTGATATTCTGCTGTGCAATCCATGTGTAAATTCATTAATGAATATATTAAAGAGTATAGGGGCAAATACTGATCCCTTTGGTACCCCGCTAGTAACAGGGATCCAGTCTGAGTACGTACCATTAATCACTACCCTTTGTTTTCTATCACTTAGCCAGTTACTTACACACTTGCAAACATTTTCCCCCAGTCCAAGCATATAGCGGTATCATCCATAGAACATTGTATGCTATTTGTATAGTATGTAGATACACCCTCAAATTAGGTAGACTTATAAGTAGATTAAATAGGTAGGTAGGTTGGTTCCCTAATGAATAGGTATGTAGGCTCACTTTATGTAGGTATATAGGGATCCCAGTAATTAGGTAGATATATAGGCCACCTCAGTAGTAGATAGATAGGTGTATAGCCCTCCTCAGTAGATTTGTTTGAAAGCCCTCCCAGGTAGGGGCCTTCATTAGATATAGGTCCCCTCAGTATATAGGTATGTTTTTAAGCTCCCTCAGTAGGTATGTTTATAGTTGTCTTCAGTAGGTAGGTATATAAGCCCCCAGTAAGTAGGTAGGTATATAGACCTCTCATTAAGTAGATAGGTATATAGATCCATCAGTAGGTAGGTATATAGGACCCCTTAGTAGGTAAGTATATAGTCCTCCTCTTTGAGATAAGGTTGTTACCTGTGTTGTGATACTCGGCAGAGGTAGTGGCTCAGGCATTGTGATGATGTTACAACACCATGCCTCCTGAGCAGAGTAGTCAGTGGTGCAGGGAGCATATAGTTATCTACTCCCTGTACTGTCATAGATTTCAGTTGTACGTGCGTCCCATTGAACTATATGTGCATACAGTTGAAAAGACCCAGCGGAGCTCTGGGCCCAGCAGCTGGTGCATTGATCTGGCTGCATCGCTGGTTTATGTAACCCATTGATGTAGCTGGGTGGTGGGTGGGGCATATGGGCCCTCCAGCTTAGGCCATGTTCACACGGCTTAAAATGGGCCGTATTTCGGTCCGTAATTATGCGCCGAAGTGCACAAATTACGAGCTGAAAACGGCCCATTCATTACGGTAATCCCCAGTTCTCATAGAGAATTATGGATTACGTCTCCTCTCCCTGCTCAGGGAAAACGTCGGGCGGGGAGATAATTCACATGTCACTTTCTAGCGGCGTATACGCGCCGCTAGCAGTGATTCTCTATGGGCCGGCGAGGTGCCGGCCCCCTGCTCCCGCCCCGCCCCCGGCCACACGGCATAACTGCGGGGTGTAATTACGCCCCGCAGTTAACCCGTGTGAACATAGCCTTAGGGTTTCCTGGTTGCCCTAGCTTACCCGGTTGCAAATGCGACCGCTGCAACCCCTTTAGCTACGCCACTGTGGTGTAGCTAGGGCCAATGATTACTTGTTATATGCTGACTCCTTCTAGTGACATCACTAGTGGAGCGGTCACCGCAACATGGTGTTCATGTCTCTCTTTGGTCATTTAGTTATCCCTTTTTTGGCACATAAGAAAATACCGTCATGCTAAGTTTGAAATTTCAGTGAGTTCTGAAAAAGATTTATTGGGGGACTCGGATGCCTTAAAGGGATTTTCTCAGCACGCTGTTTCACTGAGTCTTAGCAGTTTTCACTGTGGGTGATTCTACGCATTGATTAGCACATTCAATTATTATATAGCAGTTACTCTGACAGAGCAGGAGATTTTTATCTCTAACAAGATTACATATGAAGCCATGCTTTTCAGTCCTCTCAGAATATGTATCTTTGTTTAGTGAAGCTTATCTTGTTATAGTTTGCTTTGATCTCAGTCCATCAGTGGAGTGACCTCATTCCCTTATCTCTGCTATCAGCTCCCCAGATAACAGACATCCCTGCTCTCAGTTATTCAGATAACAGAAGTCCATCTGTTATGCAGGTAACCATAGAAACCCGTGTGCCCTACAGAGCACATAAAAAATATTTTTATATCATCACTAAAGTAAAATCTATTGACCGACGTATTTTTAAAAAGTCTTCATTTAACTGTTCCTTTATGTTGAAAGCTAATCTTTGTAGTGAGAAAACCCTTTAACAACATTTTACCACTGCCACCTTATTGACTGTAGATTGGTGCCTCATGGCATCAAACTTGTTTTCATTGAGGGTCACTTTGGTATTACATTTGCCTTTCAAGGCCGTTGAAGGGTAGGTTGGATGGTCAGAGCCATGCCACTGCCAGGGTATTGTTCAACAGAGGAGTTATGAAGTTATGCACCGGAGCTCTGAATCCAAGATGGCGCCTAATACTTGTGCTGGCACCACCGAATTTGCTAAGAGCTGGCTGTGTCCTCTGTTGAAAGTGGAGAGCTGGTTCTTCTGCATCCAGAGCCTGTTCATCACTGCTCACTGTATCTAAGCTCTCGCTGGCTACATAAAATCAGATAAAGTGTCAGGGCTAGGCGGCGCTCAGTCTGCAGGGAGCAACAATCTGCAGCAGCTGATTTGCGACCCCACCGGGATAGACAGTCTGCTGGAGGCTGTGTGATTGACAGAGAACCAGCCAATGGGAGGACCCAGAGGCCGCTCCAATCAGCAACAGGGGCGGTATCTGTGAATCCCATTTAAACTCCCTGCAGGCTGGGTGCTGCGCCTGCAATATTCTCCTGGCTGCCTTGTGTTACTTGTGCTTAATATTGTGTTTGCTTACCTGTGTACCTGACCTCGGCTTGTTTCCTGACCCTATCTTGCGTTCTGATTTTGTACCTTGCTCTCGTTTGGCTTTTGACCCCGGCTAATTTACAGTTTCTCTTTGGTTCCGATTTGTGGCTTGACATTTCTGATTTGATATTGACCCGGAATGTCCGACCCATCTTTCCCCTGACGGCCCCAGCACTTTAGCAGCGCAGGGACTGTCACCCAGTTGGTGTCTGCTGCCTAGGGCAGCATGTCAAGTAGGCAGGTACAGTGGGCTGGGTTGCAGTTAGGGCTCACTATACCCCCCTTGACGTGACACAAAGCTTCGTTTCACTCCACAGTCCCCTCTGCCTACCTCTATTCCTGCAGTGTCCCCACAGCCCGCTTCTACATCTGCTCATCATTATTCCCCCCTAACTTGCTTCTCTCCTGTCACTCATGACAAGCTCTCCTCTTTACTGTCCAAATCCAACCTCATCACCTATAGTCTTGACCCACTGTCATCCCACCTCATACCTGACCTTAGTGCTGTTATTATCCCAGCTTTCACCCATCTCTTCAATCTATCATTAACCTCTGACATCTTCCCTTCCTCCTTTAAACATGCTACCATCACCCCCATCCTTAAGAAACCATCTCTTGACCCCTACTCTCTTTCCAACTACCGCCCCATCTCACTGTTTCTATTCGCATCTAAGCTCCTTGAACAGCATGTCCATCTTCAACTGTCCTTCCATCTCCCATCATTTACCTTACTATCAAGTTTTACCTGCTGTTGAAATTGGACAAGCATTGTGTGGTTTAGCGCTTGTGTTTATTACTGTTTCAGAAATCATGTTACCATCTGATTCCTTGTGATCTCTTTGTCAATAGGAATAACAATGTTTTTTGTTTAATGCAGACATTCTCTACAAACAGTGAGAGCCCCTGAGGATCAGGAGAACTCATCTGACACTAACAGCAAAGTATACCTAGAAAATACAGAGTCACATAGCAAAGTTCTTTCTATTCCAACCTCTAAACGTATTGCCCATGGCGCTTGTTCTTAGCACCCAGTGTGTGAACTTTTAAAAGACAGAAGCTAAAGGGATAAAAGACTGGGATGGAAGGTATCTTTGGTTCCAGCCGATAAAGTAAGATGCCAACTAGCACTTGGCATGTATAGAGTGGGGTCAGTGACTGATCCTATTCCATGCTTCCCTATTGCCATCATGATATACAGTTACACCATACGTCAGGAAGAGGTCATCCCAGATGGGCATACTGCCCTTATTTTTAGCTAACCCCAATCTGACTGATACCCAGATGTGCCCTGTTTTTTCTTTCTTTTCGACTTTTTGGCTTTGTCTTTTATGAGCCATCTTCCGACTCATGTCTGCAGACAACAAGGTGTCCAACTGTCTGTTCACTGCTCCATAGGATTGTGTAAAAAATTGTACATAGTTTCTTTCATAAAATACAGCCTGGCTTTACTGTAATATGTTTTTTCCAAGTCCTTTTTCTCTTCAGGTTATAACTGGAGGGCTCACAATAACTTTGCAAGAAAAATGGAGATTTATCGTATTCTTCATGAAAGTTGAAAAATTACAGGTAAACCTAGGAAATATAGCTGACATCAGTTGGCATGCATATTGGGCCTCTTATGTGATGTGCCATTGCCCTAATCATTATGACTTCACATGGATTGTACAAGATTCCACCCTTTGTCTCCATTGTTTTGCCTTCTTCCCCGCCAGGCCCGGATTGGTAATAAAAAGCAGCCCTGGCACAAAGCCCCCAACAGCCCACAAACAATATCCGCTTAAAAAAATTCCCTTGTTCCCTTGTGCTTTTACACACAACATTTTTGGTGCATTTTTCATGTGTTTTTGGTGCATTTTTGTGCAGAAAGGCAGAGCAGTTAATGCTGTACATTTCTGCACAAAAAAAAATGAATCAAAAAATGCACCAAAAACCATTCCATGTGAAAGCAGCCAAAACACAAGCAAGAAAGAGAAAATGGTGCAGAATCAGGTGTGCACTTGCTTTACAATCAGGGACAAGCCTACACTGCCACTAAACAACCACCAACATAACCTACAACACCGCCAATCACATCACCAGTAGTCAGGTCACCATCACATGAATACAGCACCGATTCAACACAGAAGTAAAATTACCCATGACAGCAGGGACTCAGGAGACGTCATCTCTGATGGGAGTTGTTCCCTTCCATTTTTTTCTCTGTTAGGTACAGCATGCAATGTCTTCTTCTCCTGGTCACTACTCGTTCCTGTAGAATTTACCACAAATACATGTTAGACTCCTCACTCTTCCAGCACTTTTCTATCAATTCCCAACTCTGTACAAACTCCCTATCCATAGAGCCCCAAATAATATTAGTGCCCCCTTTTGGTGCCCCACACAGTAATTGTACCCCAAACAGGGTTTGTTAGACCCTAAAAATTAGAAATTAAAAAAGTCTGATAAGTGGCATGTAAATAGGTAGACCCCATTAGATAGGTAAACAGGGCCTTTCTCAATTAATTTGGTAGGTAGACAGGGCCTAGCCCTATAATTAGCCAGGTAGTTAGGGCTGCCCTCAGTATCTAGCCAGGTAGCTAGGGCTGCCCCCAGTAACAAGCCAGGTAGCTAGGGCTGCCCCCAGTAACTAGCCAGTTAGCTAGGGCTACCCCCAATAATTAGCTAGGTAGATAGGGCTGCAACCAGTAACTAGCCAGGTAGCTAGGGCTGCCCCCAGTTATTAGCCAGATAGACAGAGCTGACCCCAGTAATTAGCCAGGTAGGGACAGTAATTAGCAGGCAGGGCCAATAATTAGCCAGACAGGGCCAGTAATGAGCCAGGCAGGGCCAGCAATGAGCCGTCAGGGCCAGTAATGAGCCGAAAGGGCCAGTAGTGAGCCAGGCAGGGCCAGTAATGAGCCAGGCAGGGCCAGTAATTAGCAGGCAGGGCCAGTACTGAGCCAGGCAGGGCCAGTAATTAGCAGGCAGGGCCAGTAATGAGCCAGGCAGGGCCAGTAATTAGCCCCCAATAATTAGCAGACAGGGCCAGTAATTTGCAGGTAGGGCCAGTAATTTGCAGGCAGGGCAAGTAATTAGGAGGCAGGGCCAGAAATGAGCAGACAGGGTTAGTAATGAGCAAGTAGGGCCAGTAATGAGCAGGCAGGGCCAGTAATTAGGAGGCAGGGCCAATAACTAGGAGGCAGGGCCAGTAATGAGCAGGCAGAGCCAGTAATTAGGAGGCAGAGCCAATAACTAGGAGGCAGGGCCAGTAATGAGCAAATAGGGCGAGTAATTAGAAGGCAGAGCCAGTAATTAGGAGGCAGGACCAGTAATTAGGAGGCAGGGCCAGTAATGAGCAGGTAGGGCCAATTACTAGCAGGCAGGGCCAGTAATGAGCAAGTAAGGCCAGTAATTAGTAGGCAGGGCCAGTAATTAGGAGGCAGGGCCAGTAATGAACATGTAGAGCCAGTTATTAGCAGACAGGGCCAGTAATGAGCAAGTAGGGCCAGTAATTAGCAGGCAGGGCCAGTAATTAGGAGGCAGGGCCAGTAATTAGCCCCCAGTAATTAGCAGGCAGGGCCAGTAATTAGAAGGCAGGGACAGTAATGAGCAGGCAGGACCAGTAATTAGCAGGGAGGGCCAGTAATTAGCCCCCAGTAATTAGCAGGCAGGGCCAGTAATGCGCAACTAGGGCCAGTAATTAGTTTAAAAAAAAATAAAAATAATACTCACCTGCTCTTTCTTTACCTCCTCCTCTTCTGTCTCCTCTCCATGTCCGGAGTTTGCAGCCAAGTGTGGGCCACAGAGCAGGCGCACAATGACGTCATCACATCGCTCGGCCTGCACCGCGGCCTCCAGGGGGCTGAACGGCCGGAATCAGAAGATCCCGACCGTTCTACCTCGGCCGCTGCCTGCACCGCGCAGTGCAGGAGGTGGCCGTGATTGCTGCGTGGCTGGGTCTGTGACCCGACCATTCAGCTGTGTGGCGAGGAGGCCCTGTCGGCCCCCTGGCACAGGGGTCCGGTCGCATGTGCGACCTTTGTGGAGACTGTAGATGCGCCAGCACTCGGGGTCCGCTGGAGGGGAAAAAGCAGCCCCCTTGGCAGGCGCTCCGAGCCGTCGCTGCAGCCCGGACCCCAGCGGCTCACCGGGCCCGTTTCGGTCTATGGGCACTTCGGGCCTGTTCCCCACTCTCTGTTGTTCACATCTGTCTTGTACAGTAAAGAATAGGTATGTCTACCAGCTCCTTTTGCTCATAAATAGAACTGTACCTAAAATATCTATACACCAGTTCCAGCTAGCTCCATCACTAAAATAGTTGTGTGCTCCATGGAGTGTGAATGTCATATGTTAACCCTTTAAATTAACAAGAATGTAGAATATTATATCTGAAAATACTGTATTCAATGATTGCTTGAGCGTCTTGTACTAGCTGTGTGTTTGCTGCAGCCTAGTGCACGCATGCTCATCCTCATCCATTTAAAGGGTCAGTGTGCTTCACTAATCCCATTCTGCACTAATGGCAGCACTCCCTTATTTAATAGAACATTTCTAGAAGCTCTTTGACAGAACTTTAGGTGTGTTTCTCTAGTGTACTGATAGATTAACTCTTTCTACTGTGACTTTTAGTGTTAACCCCAGCAATCATCTGGAATACTATGCTTGTCTGCTCTGACCATTGCTTGGATCTCAACTTGACTGTACTCTACTTGCCCTGAACCTTAGCTTGTTTGACTACACTGATAGCTTGCTCAACATCCCAGCACTATGATCATCACAAATAAAGGATCCAAACACAAAAGAGTAATAGTAATCATATCATGCATTGTTTAGCAAGAAAATCATAGTAACATTCAGATTCTGCAGTCATACCCAAGTCTATTGTGCTTTGTAGTTGCTGTCTGCCTTTTGTTATGTGCCAGAAGACCATCTTGTCTTCTTTAAGCTGAGTGTGTCCACTTTTCTGTATTTATTATTTTTTCATTATATTTTTATTGAGGTAATTATTTTTTTCTGCTTTAGAGCTACAAATACATTCTTTAGCAATATATAAAAAAAATCCACTTTTAGTCACCAAATGAAGACCCTGAATACAGTTCTCACTGAATTAAAGGGGTTGTCTCACCACAATGTTTCACAGTGAGGCTGGTGAGGCTATGGGTAATGAGCATATCAGCAGGTCTGCTAATTACTCTGACATTAGATAAAAATCTCCTGCTCTCAAGTCCTGAGAAGCTTCAGAGCTGAAGTAAACAGTAGTAATTAGTCTCCTTTGTAAGATAAGATAACAGTCAAGCTTTCAAGCTGCAGTTCTGTGTGTGACCTGTGTGATGATGTCATCCCTGCTATCAGATTAAACAGTAGGGGAGAGCAGGTTGGTAGCTTAGAGAAACACAAGATATGTAACTCGGACAATGTCCTACAAGAGAAAAACCTGTGGGGATTATGGAATAAATTTAGAACAACTTTTATAATCCAAGTCACCACTAACATATGTAAAAATAATCCCATGTCAAAATTGTCTGTTACTCTTTTCACATCATTTTGTGTGAACATATTCAACACATTCACTACGACCGTAGTTCCTGATGCATAAGCCAAATGTTGCCATAGACTCCAAATTAATTGCCATAGGTCAACAGAGTGTACTTTGGGCCTCCGACAAGATTGTAGATGTCAATGTACATTTTTTATTAAATGCATAAAAAGCAGATTAAACTATGCTTTTCTATGTAAACACATCCACATGTATGAAAATTGACTTGGTCTAAGACTTTCTTTGTTGCCCATAGAAACCAATCAGCGTTCCCCTTTCATTTCATATAGTGCACTGAAAGAATGAAATGGGCGCTCTAATTGGTTGTTATGGACAACAAAGAAAGTTTTAGACCAAGACAGTTTTCATACATGTCCCGCCTAACAAACACTATACTGTTTTGTTTTACATTGAAAGATATGTTCACCGCACACCGATGAGTATTTGCAAAAATATTTATTAATGTACATCAGAGGCAGTAATATTGACACACCAAATTCAAAAGCATTGCTGAACAGATGGGGAATTTTTTCTATAGAAAAAGGAAAGAGATGTCATTGTGAACGACATTTCAGCTAGCAGCCTTTCTCGAGAGACATCATATACATGTAGGGACTGTCCCCAAAGGAATGAGCCGCTGTAGGCTGGAAGAAATGAGCCTGGATAAGGCATAGTTAAGAGGAAATGTGGCGGGACGTCTAAGAAAGTCTTAGACCAAGACAGTTTTCATACATGTCCCCCCTAACAAACAGTATAGTGTTTTGTTTTACATTGAAGCCTGTGGGCGAAGCATGCAACTATATACTCATAAAATGCCATACCTCAGAGATACGTTGGGAAATCATAAGTTCTAGAGCTATCGTACCTGCATCTTATTTTTAAAGGGGTGCTCCCACTTGCATTTTGATGGCAAATTGATAGGATATTCCATAAAAGTCTGATAGGTGCTAATCCCACCTGTGAGACCCACAACTGACTGGGAAATGGGCACCCAAAAGTCCCCGGTCAGAATGAAGAGCCAATCGCGCTTGCACACGACTCTCCATTCTGTTCTAAGGGAGTTCCCAGTACAGGGGAGCGGTGTGTGCCTCCTTACACAGAACTCCCATAGTAAAGAATATAGACTCGAGTGCAAATGTGACTGGCTCTCCATTCTGTACTGAAACTTCTGGCGGCCGGATCCTGAGATAGATGTGAGTTCAAGATGTGGGACCCACGCATTTCACACTTTGATGGCCTATCCTATTAATAATCCATTAAAGTGCGAGGTGGCAATACCCCTTTATGTTTCAACTCAAACCTACTTGTGAGCTGCAACGAACATTGAGACCTTATAGTCAGTAAGGTCACTCACATTTGTTCGCTCCTTCACATTGCAATAATCAATCACACAGCCCTCTCCAATTAGAGCATTCCTGACAAAATCCTCATCATATGGAAAAGTGCGAATCTTATCTTTCCCCACTGCAATGTAAGTTACACCCAAAAGCGCAATTATTATGAGGTGTCCTCCAGGTTTCAACAGCTTTGTCATCTTCCTGAGATATCTGATGAAATCATCTTGATCTTTACAGATATATTCTAGGAGCCAAGCACTGATAATACAATCTGCTGGAGGTAATTCCACCGGTTCCATGATGTTTTCTTTGTTAAGATCACATTTCATAACATGTTGAACTGCAGATCTCACTTTTCCTTCATAGTCCTGTAACTGGTCACTTAAAGAAATGGGAAAAATAAGGAAAGTGATTATTCCAGAGTCAACATGAATACAGAGACATGCAAACTGAGTACTTAGCTCTGGATTACTGGCTTTAGTATTAGTATTAATGCCTAAATACATTGTTATATTTATAGTATCCTGTTCATAAGATAAGAGAGATTTTATCTGCTCTGAGTGCACACAAGTGCCTATAAGTTACTGTCCTCATTGCCCTTCCTGATTAGATAAAAAGTAGGGAGATAAGTTACCATGGTCAGACAAAGGAGAGGAGGAGAGACTGTGGGCCACATGTATGAAATCTGTCTAGGTCTTTATTTCACTTTGTTGCTCATATCAACCTATCAGATTGCTACTTACATTTTTCCAGAGAAATATATGAAATGAGAGGTGCGCTCTGATTGGTGGCTGTGGGCAACAAGGTAAGTTTTAGACCTTTTTTTAATGTATGTGACCCTTTATCTCTAACAAAATTAGTATAATTACCATTCAAAAGCACTTGTTTTCACTTCTGGGAGTTTATGTAGCAAACTAAATCTCCTGTAGTCGTCTAATTGTGACAGACTCAGCTAGGAGAAGTTGTGGAGCTGATATACAAATCACTGCTATAGAACCACCCACAGCCTTACCAGGCAGAGTGAGTCTAAAGCTGTCTGTGACTCTGTGAAACTGCATGGTGAGAAAACCCTTTTAAGGTTGGTAGAAGATATACTGCAAAACATTTTATAGATCTGTAGAACAAATAATTCCAAAACATTTCGTAGATTTGTGTGTGATATACTGTTAAAACATATCTTATAACTTCACGCCTCACACAGTAAGAACAATGACAATGATTTTGTGATCACCTAAAATATCAACAAGTCCTTTACCTTTCTCCTCTTATATCTGCTTGCATTTGTGCGGCATGTCCCCACTCGAATGCTCCAGTCCATGTGTTCAGCCATCTTTTCAGCTCTAGAACACATCGGTCCTGGACCTTCAGCACTATGATTTTTTTGAAAAGCTCACAGGGTTGATACAGATAATGAACAACAGCGCCAGCGCTGAGATCAATTAAGATATCACCTTTTATATGACCTGCAGGAAAAATTTAATTAAATTAATTTTAAATTAAAATTATATTCTGAAGCATGTAATATCATATATGCTGTAGATAAACAATAACATACGTATCTATCACTTTTAGTTAAATATTGCATTTTAGTATATTAATTAAGGGTACTATACAAACCAGGCAGGTAACACGTTGACTATATAGGGAATCCCAAGTGAAGCAAAAGCTAATTACCCTCAGTAATACAGAAAACCCTGGATCAGACCTGTTAGGAGAAAACATAATTGTCTTTAAAACATTTTTGATAAAATAAATGTCACGGAAAATGGTGGGTTGTGGACCCACTGTGCCACTGACCAGGCTTGCTCTGAGGGGGAGTAACTGCTCAGATGGTAAAGTTGGCTTAAAGGGGTTTTCTCGCTACAAAGATCATATCTCAAATGATGGGGACAGTAAAAATAAACACTTTTGTAATTGGTTTGCTTTACCTAAGTCACTCAATATAGCAGATAAGAGCTTTTCTGTTCATCTATAGCTATTTCTGCAGAAGCTGACAGGACATATCCCCTTTTTCTGTGATTGGCTGACTGATATGTCATTGAGACTGTTGGGACATGCCCCCGGACGGGAAATGCCCCCTGTACTGCTCGCACTATGTGCTATTTATATCCCTCTGAGCTGTGATAAACAAAAGTGAAATTAACTGCCTGAGATGGCTGCTGGCTCTATACTCATCTCCCAGCTCTAAGGTGAACGATCTGGGTAATTACTGACTATCTAGCTGATAGATTCACTCTCCCCTCATATAACCCAACCCTATACAATGCTCTCCCCTCATATAACACAGTCCTATACCCTGTTTTCCCCCCATATAACAGCCTTATACAGTCTTCTCTACCTCCTGTCTGATAACAGAGGGGGAAGGAGGCAGGAGGGCAGTGTGCATTTCTCACATGTGTTTCATCAGTTCAGGCTGTATGTATAAAAGCAATTACAGCAATGCAGGGGCTCCGGTTACAAGATGATTGTGCAGCCTGGGAGGCAGCTCCGAGCTCTGCAGACATGAGGAGCAGAACAGGAGGTCTGCAAAGCTGACAACCTCTTCCTTCACCTGCTAACACAGAGTGATGATGTCACAACTCTTCAGTGAGGGGAGACACATTTCCTGGCAGGAGAGGCACACCTGCTGAGAGAAGAGACTCGCTCCTGTATTTGAAACTGAAACAAATAGAGACAGCTCAAGTGTACCAAAGCTTCAAACGATAAAACCCCTTTAACCCTGATGACTGCTAGGTGCGACCTCAGAGCAGTCCTGGCAGTGGCAGCTGACCAGACGGGTCGGAAGCACCAATGCAAGGCATCACACAAGACAGAGACTATGGGGCTGAGATCAGGGCAGACAAGGTTCAGGACAAGATAGGGCAGACAGTACAGGAACAGGACGTGCCAAATACAGAAACAAGGAGACAAACCAGAAGCTATAACAAAACAGATGCAACAGATCACCAAGGGACAAAAGAGAGATACAGAACTAAGTACAAACTGAACACTGAGGCAGAAACTAGACGCGGAACAGATGAGATACAAAGAGGTATAAGGCAGACAGAAAATGAACCAAGTGTCCTCCCTGTATCTTAAACTAAACCTCACTAAAACTGAACTTCTAGTCATCCCACCATCTACTAACAGACCTTACCCTGCCCTTTCTGTCTCAGTGTGTGGCACCACCATAACTCCTAGGCAGCAGGCCCGCTGTCTTGGGGTTATACTAGATTCCGATCAGTCTTTCATCCCCTATATCCAACCCTTGCCCGCTCCTGTCACCTGCACCTCAAGAACATCTCCAGAAGCCGTCCTTTTCTCACTGTGGAAACAACTCAAACTCTCATTGTTGCTCTTATTCATTCTCGTCTCGACTACTGTAACTCCTTGCTTATCGGTCTCCCTCTGTGCAAACTCTCCCCTCTCCAATCTGTCCTGAATGCAGCAGCCAGCTTGTCTTTCTTTCCAGCCGCTATACTGATGCCTCTACCCTGTGTCAGTCACTGCACTGGTTGCCTATCCAGTACAGGATACAACATAAACTCATCACTCTCACTCATAAAGGTCTCCACAACGCTGCTCCTCCCTACATCTCCTCCCTCATCTCTGTCTATCAACCTACCCGCTCACTCCGCTGTGCTGATGATATCAGGTTACACTCATCAATCATCCGAACCTCCCAAGCCCGTCTCAAAGACTTCACACATGCGGCACCAGTTCTCTGAAACATGCTACCGAGGGCGATCAGGCACATTCACAACTCTCATAGCTTTAAAAGGACTCTGAGAATACATCTTCTCACTCTGGCCTACCAGAATCCTTAATGGCTAACATCCCCCCCCCCCCCTCTCACTCCCTAGCGCACTCATCTCATTTCGGCACTTAACTGTATATAGATGTACTGTTTGGGTGGCAGGTTCATCCGAATTCTACATAAAACAACCCCATATTTATGTCACATGGCTGGACCATTGTAAATCTAGCACTTCTTACCCTTCGTCTCACCCGTACACCCTAATAGATTGTAAGCTCTTGCGAGCAGGGCCATCTGACCATGTGTCTCATCTGTAAGTAGCTTTTCATTGTGCAATGTATTTCTTTTGTCTGTACCTACACCCTCCAAATTGTAAAGTGCTGCGGAATATGTTGGCGCTATATAAATAAAGATTATTATTATTATTATTATTATTATTATTATTATTATTAAGGCCTAACAGAAGCCAGACAAAAAACAGACAGAAGCCAAAGCACTGACTAGGTACAAACAAGACACAGCACAGGTACAAGACAAAATACAAAGCAAAGTCCTAAACTTATATACAAGCTAAGAATGCATACAAGGAACACAGACTAAACCCAACAGACGGGCAATTACCAAGCAAGCAGGGTGTAGCCATGCATCCCTATAGCAAAGAAGAAGAGGCAGAAGCATTAAACATCTACACCTAGGAAATAGTGGCCACAATATCATACATTTTCATTTGACTTTCAATAGAGTATTTTTTTAAGGAGCCACAAAAACACTGAATTTCAGAAAGGCTAATTTTATTCTGCTTAGACAGGCCCTAAACCATATTGACTGGGGCAAGGTGTTTAAAAATGAAAGAACAGATAAAAAATCTTTAAAAACAATGTGGATCAGCAGAGATATAAAGGAGGCAATAAATAACAAAAATAAAGTTTTTAAGCTCCTTAAACAAAAGGGCAATGAAGAGGCACTAAAAAGCTATAAGGAAAAAATAAAACATGAATAATGGGGGGGGTGTGGTTTGCCATGTAGAGAACAGGACGCACCTTGCTGCAGCTCCTCCAGAGACGCCCTCTAATCCTCATCGGCTACGGCTATAATGGGCCAGAAAAGAAATAAAAAAGGACCCAATACCTCCGGGACCCCAGCGGAACCCTCGGGACTCTCTATAGCGAATTTCTTCGCTCCCCTGCAGGACTTGGGTGAAGAGGACCCGATGGCCCATACGCGGGAACAGCCGGCGCCATCTTACCAGACAACAGCAGGTGCGCGCCAGCAGCCTAAGCAGTCTGCAGATGCATCGCCGCAGAGCTCAGACTCTCATCCTCGGGACCGGCAGAAGCAGTCTCCAGCAGTCATAACCCCTCCGGAGCAGTGGGGATTGCCGCTGCCGAAGGTCACCCGCCCTGACGCCCGCGGAGCTGACAACGGAGGAAGAGAAGGACGGCAGCCGCTTAATTGCGATGACTCACCCTGCCAGACGGAGATCCCCGCCGCGGTGCCCGAGCCGACAGGTCAGTTACCCGGAGAGCGCCAGCCACCATGCCCTGCTGCTGACCCCCCCTGCGAGCCTGTTACACCGCCGATGTCGGGGGAAGCCCCCTCCTCAGACTGCGTGACACACTTTGGGGCGCCATCTTCCTCCATGCCTGTGTTGGATGGTGCGGGCAGACGGGCCGGAGCCCTCCCCTCGCAAAAGGCAAAAGCAGGCTGGGCGGATAGGGCACCACGGGACCATGAGTATGAACTGGGGAGACCACCACAAGCCCCCAACCCTACTCTGGACGAGAAGATCTCCCATACACGGAGACCCGAGGACCATAGTGCCCTTACATACTCAGTCTCTGGGGACCTCACACCCGCATGTGTAATGCTGGACTGTTCTCCCCCCTGGTTATCTGGGAAGCCCAGATCAATCCCTCAGGCGCATCACACGGGCCATAGAGTGGATGGTTCTAACCAATGCAGCAGCAGAGCAACCAGCAGAAATGATACCACCATCCAAGAAGCACATCCCTTAGGGGACATTCACCCCTTCTCAGGCTTCATGGATGATACTTTTCCGATCCTGAGCCCCTCTGCACGGGACATGGGTTGGCCCGCGGGCCAAGAGGGGGATCTGGACGCGGCTTGGAGTGGTGGTGGGCACCCGGCGGAGGGAGGGGTTGGAATGCACTCCACGCCGACCATCCCTGACTGTAGGGTCCCCCCTGCAGCTCTGACCCCGTCAGGGTCCCCACAGGTCGTGAGGTTACCCCTGGACGCCTTGTCGCAGAAGGCGGCCTCCTGGACCTCAAGCCCAAGCTCTCGGATGTGGGATGAGAACCCGCCCCAGAACTCAGCACTCAGCCGACCTGCATCTTCCGAGTGGGGATCTTTGGAGGCTCCAAGCGCCCAGCCATCATATCAGATACCACCTGAAACAGCTATGCGTACACTGGAGGCACACCCGGAACTTAAGGCACTACTCTCTCTTTTGCCGACTAAACAAGACATGCATCTCATGGCGCGCGAGATGCAGCAGGCCTGGCGTCAAGATCTCCGCCCAGTCCAATCCAATGTTGCAGACCTCCTGGCAAGGGTCCACCAGCTTGAGAAAGCCCAGGAATCAAGACCACCCTTGTATCTTCCTTGTAAAACACCTTAAGAGATCAAGCTTCGCAACACCTTCACCTTACTGCCCACCTTGACGACCTAGAGAACCGCAGCCGGTGGATCAACATTAGGCTTAGAGGTCTACCGGAAACGGTTAAGCAGGGAGAACTTACCACGGTCTTAATGAAGATATTTAATCATATTCTGGGCAAGCCAGAGGGGTTCTTTATTGAGTTCGATAGAGCTCATAGAGCTCTAAGGCCACAGAGCGACGATCCCTCCCGGCCGCGAGATCTCATTTGCAGAGTGCACCACTTCACTATTAAAGAAGAGGTCCTGCGCAAAGACGTCTTCTTCCTAGCATAGAGTACAAGGAACCAAGCTACAACTGTTACCAGACCTGTTTAGACATACGCTGCGCATGAGGGCAGCGCTCAAGCATCTTCTCTCCGCTCTTCAGGACAAGAATATTCCTTATCGTTGGGTGCGACATGCTGATAAACTGCTCACTTTCCGGTCACCGGAGGATATGCCCGTTTTTTCAGCATCTCTTGACCTCCCGGACATATCCCTCCCGGACTGGCCACTGGCTGTTTCAGCTGATCCCAACCTGGGGAGGTCTCAACTTTTGGAGCACCAGAGAATGCGCACCCACTTGATTTCTGCGAAACCACAACGATCTCGGCGCAGAGAGGGAAGCCCAGGAGACCAACCACCGTGGGCTAGACCACATCGTTGACAACCTTCAGGGACAGGGAGTGCATACTCCTCTTGACCCTTCTGCTTTCTGCTCTTCTTGTTACGAGACTATCCCCTCTTACCACTGATCTTCTCTGATTTGCAATATGCTATCTAGTCTCGGTTAGGAGAGCACCTCATACCAGGTTGGACCCTGTGGACTGTGAACTTATGCTCTTTGGGCCTTCTTGATATCTGTCTTTTGTTCTCGTTAAATAATAAGTTTTTCTGTCTTTCTATTGAACTTATTGTCTCGTTGCTAACCAGGCTTTGGGGTCCTGTCCCATCGGGGCTCCCCCTCTGTTCTAACCTCTCCTGTCCCCATTAACCGCTTCCTTCTGTCATTCCGCCCTCTTTCTCTTGCTTCAGGTGAGGGAGGCGGGTGCTGTGAACGGGACACCTCGCGCCTATCTCACTCATCTCTTGAGGAGTCTCTGGGGGCCGGCTGGCAGCGGCACCTAGCGATACAGCGACTCCCTCTCCTTATTGCAATTCTTCTCCTCTGTCCTCCTTCTTTGTGGGCTCTACAGCCCCAATTGTGTTGTTTTCCTGTTCTTCTTGTGGGAGATTCCCCGTGTAGATTAGGCTCTTTGGTCTATCCAAATGGCCGTAGCAGTCAGTTATCTACCCTCTTTAGGTTTTTGGCCTTCTCTCTTTAGGCCTTTGTTTGTTGTTGTTCAGTGTTTGTTAACCTTATCCTTTTTTGATACGCTCTTTGGCTCTTCTAGTGTGGCGGCCTCCTCTCTGATGTTCGGGGGTTAAGTCCTCTCATATGACACACGTCGATCTTATGGCGAATATCCGTATCACGTCCATTAATGTTAAGGGCTTTAATCCCCACGAAAAAAGATCTCAGATTCTCTTCCACCTTCACAAACAAAAATCTCATAATGTTCTTCTACAGGAGACCCATCTTCTCTCTTCCCACATTCAGTCCTTCAGAAATCGGTACTTCCCTGCCTGGTGCCACACCAGGAGTTCTTCCACAAAAGTCAAGGGAGTAGCTATTTTCTTTCACAAGTCCCTTCCAGTCTCGGTCATTGATACCTACTGAGATGAAGATGCTAGGGTGCTGTTTGTGAAAGTGAAACTGCAGGGCATAGTTTATACGCTGGCCAATATCCAAGCCCCCAACACAGGGCAGTGGTCCTTTCTGGCTAAGGTCCTGGATGAGTTACTTCACTTTACACTTCTACCAAGCGCTCCTCTGTGGCGTATCATGTCCTCAACAAAGTCAAGAAGTTGCTCCATACCATGCAACTTGTGGACGTTTGCAGACTGCTACATCCACATGACAGAGACTTTACTTTCTACTCGTACCCGTATAACTCTTACTCCCGTATTGATTATATCTTCCCCCAGCACTCCCTCCTTAAATATGTGGTCTCAGCGTCAGTAGGTAGCGCAATCCACTCGGACTACGCCCCTGTCCACTGCGATTTGGCCTTTCCGCACCTTAGTCGCTCTGCCTTCAATTGGCGACTAAATGAGTCACTCCTCTCGGACTCGCTATACCTGGCAGACTTACAACGTACGGCGAACATGTTCGCCACGGCACATGAGCTAGATCAGACTCCCCCCAAGATCCAATGGGAGGCCTCGAAGTGCACTCTCAGAGGAATCCTTATCAAACATGCGGCACACCTCAAAAGGGAAGCTGTGGCTAAGCTCCAATCCCTTATGACGAAACTAGTATCCTTAGAGGCCCTACATAAAGCCTCAGGGCAGGAGAGGAACCTGGGGTCCGTGATTCAAACCCGTCACGAACCGTAGGCATAAGAGATACGGACAACTATGTGCCAGTTCCTTTTATACCTGGAGCAACAAACCGGGGAGGGCATTGGCCAGGGCGCTCAGAGATAAGAGGGCGGCACTGTTTGGCCCTTCGATTAAATCCTCGACAGGGCAAACGGTCCACCTGACGGAAGATATTCTTAAAGTCTTTCATCAATACTATTCAGAATTAGACAATCTTCCTACTCCGATCAGTCAACCCACCTCGCCTCAAGCTTATCTAGATAAAACGACCCTACGGCGCCTTCCTGTGGACTCTCTCGCCTCCCTGGAGGAACCCTTCACAGAGGAGGAACTGGAATCAGCTATACACTCACTCCCATCTGGGAAGAGCCCAGGGCCGGATGGATATACGGCCTTATTCTATAAAGTCCTGAGGTCGGAATTGATGCGGCCCCTTCTCAGGACTTTCAAGGCGGCCTCTGTTGACGCTCCATTTGATCCGGCCTTCCTGAGAGCTCACATCGTGGTTATACCCAAGGAAGGTAAGGACCCGTCGCACTGTCAAACTTATCGCCCGATATCCCTAATAAACTCGAATGCGAAGATCTTTGCAAAGTTGGTAGCTAATAGGCTCAACCCCCTACTTACCTCTTTTATCCATCCGGACCAGGTGGGCTTTGTCCCCCCCAGGGAGGCAAGAGACAACACCCTCAAGACATTCTCCCTAATCCACCATGTCCAGACACAGAAAGTCCCATGCCTTCTTCTTTCTCTCGACGTGGAGAAGGCCTTTGACTGCGTGGCCTGGCCTTTCCTAAATGGGGTTCTGGAATCCTTGGGGTTGGGGGCGGGTATTAGGGGTAAGATTATGGCTCTTTACACTTCCCCCCAGGCTCAATTACGAATCAACGGGATCCTTTCCTCCCCCTTGGCAATTGGTAATGGCACCAGGCAGGAATGCCCCCTCTCCCCTATAATCTACATCTTGGCCATGGAACACTTAATACAAGCTCTGAGAGCTGACCCTGGGGTTCGAGGAATTCAGGTAGAGAGATTCCACTTGAAATGCTCTGCTTTCGCGGATGACCTATTGTTATATCTTACTGATCCAGTTTCCTCTCTGCCAGCAGTAATTAGGGTGTTAGATGAGTACAGCTCCTATAGCAATCATAGGATAAATATGACAAAGAGCTCAGCCGTTAGCCTTAACATTCCTCAGGCTCAGATGGCCTCCCTGATGTCATCCTTTCCCCTCTCCTGGGAGAAGGTGTCCTTCAAGTATTTGGGTATTCAGATCCATATATCTTTAGGCCTAACCTATGACCTAAACTTTGTTCCTTTTCTCTCTAGACTTTAACAGGACCTTGAGAGGTGGGACAGGAAGGATGTTTCCTGGTTGGGCCGCATAAACATTTTAAAAATGAATGCTCTCCCTAGACTCCTATATCTCTTTCAGGCAATTCCTGCCAGACTCCGCAAGGCCTTTTTTGTATCTCTTAGCAAATTAATATCTCATTTTGTTTGGGCACGGGGACACCCCCGAATATCGGAGAGGACGCTTTCCCGTCCGAAGACAGAGGGTGGCTTATCACTCCCGGACTTCCGGGTTTACTACCTGGCTGCGACAGTGGTCCGCATCCTGGACGCATTTAATAGCGAGAAACCCAAGAGTTGGGTCTTGCTGGAAGCAGGGCTTTATAAGGCACCCATTACAGTGCTGCCATAGCTGTCGCACTCTTCATTACCCGCGAGTCTAGTGAGTCGCATCCCCTTGATAGCCTTAATCTTGACATGTAGGTCGTTTGCATCAGAACTGAAAATTTTTACACCCAGAGGACCGTGTGCTCCGCTTCTGGGAAATCCGGCTGTTCCGGAGTCTCTGCAGGTTCCCCTGGCCCGCCTATTAGTGGGGTCAGCTGCCTCATCTGTCATAGTTAGGGTCTTAGATCAGAACTCTCTGAAAACTTCTGGGGAGTTGGTGGGATACACAGGTGCAACCGGCTTTTCCAGGTTCTTCTTCTATCAGCTGAGCAGCTTCTAGACTAAATGGAAACAAGCCCTGACTTTTCATAGACCTCCTACCCCCTTTGAGTTATGGTGCCTTGGCAAATACTCAAAGAGGAGAGCTCTTTCAGATCTTTACAAGCTCCTGACCGGCTCTCAAGGTGGAGATAGGTTCCCTTTCCAGGATGGGTGGGAGAGGGAATTAAATATAACCTTTACTGATGAGGAATGGATGAAAATGTTCCAACTCATACATAAATCTTCAGTCTCAACCAAGGCCCATGAACTAAATTATAAGATTGTCACCAGGTGGTACCGGGTCCCTGCACTGCTGAATATTCTGTTTCTTTCTTCCCCAAGCGTCTGTTGGCATTGTGGAAAGGAGAAAGGAACTATGTCCCACACCTGGTGGGGATGCCCGATTCTCCAACCATTCTGGAAGGAGGTTATTGATGTAATCTCAAATTCCCCTGCCTCAGTTCTACTCTTTGATATTCCGCTCTCTACTGCCCTCCTCAAATCTCACCTCATTAGATTTATGCTTCTGGCGGCTAAGTTAGTTATCCCCAGACTCTGGCTCTCTAGTGTTTATTTGTTCTGGAATCGTTTGTTTTATATTTTCTCTGCACCTGAGTAATACATACATGCTTGACAAGGCCTTGCAATGCTGGCCGTTGGACCCTGCTACCCACAGCACGTCAGAGCTAGTACTTACGCTCACATCACGTGCTTTTCTAGTTACCCCGTGAGAGTCTGGGTGCCTGGGGTGGCTGGAGTTCCGGGTCAACTCTAAAAGAGGCATCTCTATGTATCTAGATCCTTACAGTCTGAGGCACTTGTTGTTGTATATTCCGGCTCCTTAATGTGCAACCCTGTTATAATTGCTATCCTGATGATTACTGTTTTCATCTGCAATTGTTTTTGTAACACTTTGTCGGTACTTTTTGTTCAATAAAATCTATTTGAATAAGAAAACATGAAACATAATGACAAAGATAAACCTATTAAACTATTTTTTATCTGCTGCATTTACCGAGGAGGATGAGCTTCCTGTTGATGGGTAGAGGGATGAGGTAAACTCCACCTTAAATGTTGCTTTTCTAACCCAGGAGGAAGTGCAGCTCCGCATTAAGAAAATGAAAACAGACAAATAACCAGGTCCTGATGAGAATTAAGTAATGTGATAGACAGGCACCTATTCTTAATATTTATGGACTGTATAATAACGGGGTATGTCCCAAAGGATTGGTGCATAGCTAATGTGGTGCCAATATTCAAAAAGGGATCAAACAGTGATCCTGTAAACTATAGGCTGGTAAGTTTAACCTCTGTTGTAGGTAAAATGTTCGAAGGTTTTCTTAGAGATGCTATCCTGCACTATCTTACTGAAAATAAATGTATAACTCCTTTCCAGTATGGGTTTATGAAGGATCAGTCCTGTCAGACTAATCTCATCAGCTTTATTGAGGAAGTTAGTTCTAGACTGGATTGTGGTGAAGCATTGGATGTCATATCTCTAGATTTTTCTACAGCATATGATACTGTGCCACACAAAAGGTTGGTAAGTAAGATGAGAATGCTTGGACTGGGGGAAAATGTGTGCAAGTGGGTAAGCAACTGTCTCAGAGATAGAAAACAAAGGGTGATGATTAATGGTACATACTCAGAGGGGATCCGTGTTACTAGTGGGGTACCAGAGGGGTTAGTATTGGGCCCTATTCTTTTTAAAATTTTCATTAATGATCTCACATCGCTTGCACAGTAAAATAGCAATCTTTGCAGATGATACTAAGCTCTGTAAAGTAATCAACACAATAGAGGATAATGTTTTATTGCAAAGGGATCTGGATAAGTTGGAAGCCTGGGCAGAGAAGTGGAAGATGAGGTTTAACACAGATAAGTGCAAGTTTATGCACATGGATAGGAAAAATCCATTCAATGACTACTTGTTAAACGGGAAAACGCTGGAAATAGTGACATGGAGAAAGACTTGGGAATCCTGGAGAAACACAAACTAACGTACAGTCATGTCAGGCAGCAGCTGCCAAGGCAAATAGGATCATGAGTTGTATTAAAAGGGGTATAGATGCACATGATGAGAACATCATTCTCCAAATATACAAGGCACTGGTCAGACCACACATGGAATATTGTGTCCAGTGTTGGGCACCAGTGCACAGGAAAAGCATTGTAGAGCTTGAACAGAGGCAAAGGCGGGCAACAAAAATAATAAAAGGACTGCAATAACCAGAAAGATGAGCAACATTAGGGTTATTTAGTTTAGAGAAAAGATGGCTTCAGGGGGACATAATAAATATATATACATATATTAAAGGTCAATATAGAGATCTCTCCTAAGTTCTATTTGTATCCAGGAATGTATTGAGAACAAGGGGGCATCCTCTACACCAAGAGGAAAGAACATTTCTGAATAACCATAAAAAGGGATTATTTACTGTAAGAGCAGTGAGACTGTGGAACTCTCTGCCAGAGGATCTTGTCATGGTGAATTCACTTAAAGAGTTCAAAAAGGGTTTGGATGCATTTCTGGAGCATAATAATATAACAAGTTATAGTGACCAGGAGAAGGGGCGTTTTTCCAGGGATTTATTCTGATTGCCAGACTGGAGTCGAGAAGGATTTTTTCTTCCCTAAAATGAGGACAATTGGCTTCTATCTCATAGGGGGTTTGTGCCTTCCTCTGGATCAACACTATAGCACAATAGGCTGAACTGGACGGACGTCTGTCTTTTTTTGGCCTTAAAAACTATGTAACTATGTAACCTTGAGATTGAGTCTAGTAGTTTCCCACACAATCACTTACCAATTACTTGCTAATAATCTGATACCTAAAGCTTGTTGCCAAGGAATACAACTAGTGTTGAGCGATTATTATCGACAAAGTTGAAATCGGCACGGTTTTTATGTTGATCGGAATTTTTCGATCACGCGATAATTTAGGTGAAAAAACTGCATAATCAATTAATATCGCGCCATTTCCTCGCTTCCTGTCATTTTGGCGGCCAACAAATTCAGCTAAGAATTGAGCAGGTGATGCGGGTGTCTGCGACGACATGACTTGGATGGAGTATGGTTTGATTGTCTAGAAATCCCATACCTCGTTTTGAAAAACATAAACACCCCTATCCTGTTTTCACCAATCAAGTGTGATGATCTGTGTAATCAATAAAAGCAGGAACGTGTGCTCCGGCTCAGCTCTCAATACAGCTCACGAGAACTGTTCTCTTGTTTCACACAGACAACTATCTTTTTCTAGCTGTGAACATTAGAACTTAGAAGATTAGAAATTTCATTTCTTTAGTTACTTAGGCTGAGAACATTTTAAAGGAAGCATCTACGCTGTACAACCGAGGTGGAGGGTGCGGGCGAACACATACATACACTGGATGCAGGCAGTGCAGCTTTTGAAAGGATATCTGATATTGACAGCCCAGACTCTGCTTTCTGACCCTGCTTTGAAATGGGTTTTTATAAACAGTTTTTGGCCAGTTTTTTTGGTGAAATATTTAGCTTTTATTTTGAGTGCAGCTGTACTTAATTAGGATACAGAACTTTCAAGTAACAGCTAGGTGTAAAAAACTCACCTTTTTATTAATCTGTAACACGTTAATTAGTTTTTTACAATAGGATTCAGAACTTTATAGTCCACACGCAGGGTATTTAAAGGTGCATAAAAACGCGTATTAATTACCGTAAACAATTTAATTACGTTATTTCCACTTTGCGCAGCCCCAGCTTTTGTTCTAAAATCCACTTAGTACTCACAATAGATACAGAACAATTTACAGTCAGCCGCAGTGTATTTATAGGTGTGCAAACAACTATACGTTTTATTTTCCATAACACAATTTAAATAGTTTTTTTTCACTTTGGCGCGCCCATTTTGTTAAAAAGAGCAAGACCCATCTTGTACAGATATTACCATAACGAAAAATTTGCTTAGAATTGTGTTTAATTTAATTAAAGGGCACAAAAACCACCTATATTATCAGTACACAATTTTAATTATGTTTTTTACACACTTTGGCGCAGCCCAATTTTTTTGAAAGACCCATCTTGTACTTATATTACACATACCAGAAAATTGCTATATCTGCGTTGTGTATTTCCTAAGGTGGCAAAACGACCAACCTTTTTAATATCCGTATACCTATCAAATAGATGTTTTTTTTTTTTTACTTAGTCGGCCCTTTTTGTTCATAGAGCACCTTGTAACATCTAAATTTTAATACAGAAATTTTGTAGTTACTCTGTGAATTTCATTTGTTGCAAAAACACCGTTTATTATCTTTAACGTTTTAAATAGTCTGAATCGCACGTGGTGCGGCCCTACGTTTTTTTTTCAAATGCCACTTGAAACACAATATTTGATAGAAAAAAATTTCTAGGCAAACTGTTCTCGATTGTCATTGCTGCAAAAAACGCAACTTTTCTCATCTTGTAACTACGGAATAGATTTATTTCGCTCCTTGAAATCTCAGTTTGCGCAATAGCGCACGTTGTTATAGATAGTTTAGTTAAAACTAACATATTCCTATCCTACTGGGCAGTTGTAAATTCCAGGGTCCTAGAAGGAAGAACACGTTGATTACTTGTCTACGTTTCTCCACCCATACCGCATTTCATCAGGTATTCGCTCAAAACATGTTCTTCTTTCGAATCCTGGGCTGTAGGAAATTAAGAGTATTTAAGAATAGCTGTGATTTGCTGCCTTTTAATATAGAGAGCCTGGTCAAAAACTCATTTCCATAGTCTCTAAATTTTTATTTTACTGAACATGGAGCGAAATGCAGAGTAACAGCAAAGAGGGTGTAGTACATGGAGGTAGAGGTACGTGAAAAGGGCACCCTTCCAGTGTGGCGACAAGACCATGCCGGCGGACATCTCGGTTTGAATCTCAGTAATTAACATCGAAGCGCAATCCTGATTCTTCAGTTAATGCACACCTGCATCCTACCATCTACCTCCTCGTCCCGTCCAGTCACGCAACAAATGTCGTTAATCATCATACGTTCATGGGGTGGCTCATCTGTTTTTGGTACAGCTGGGTACAGAACATGTTATAGCAATGTCCCAGTTCCGATTCTTAAAATTGGTGGTTGAAAGACTCCTTTTATCCGGCATTTTTTAAATCTAGGCCATTAGGTTTGGGGCTCATGCTGTGGCCCAACAGGGATAGACTATGTACAGTTCAAACTAAAATTTGTTGACAGACTCCTCTTTCCGGCACGTTTTTAAATCAGGGTATATGCCAGTTTTGGGGCTCAGGCTGTGGCCCAGGACAGGACAGTCTATCCAGTTTCAACTAAAATGGTGCGAAAAACCCTTTTCCCATCAATTTTTAAATCTTGGGGTCCATGCAGTTTGGGGGCTCAAGCTGTGGCCCATGGACCAGGGATAGAGACTATGTACAGTTTCAACTAAAATTGGTGTTGAACAGACTCCTCCTTTCCGGCAACTTTTTAATCAGGGGTCATGCATGTTTAGGCCATCGCGTAGCCCAGGACAGGGACAGTCCCTATGTCCAGTTCAACTAAAAGGAGGATGATATACTCCTTTTTTACCGGCAACTTTTTTATCTGGTTCAGGCAGTTTGGGGCCTCAAGCTTGCATTCCAGACCAGGATAGTCAATTCCCAGTCAAGTAAAAATGAATGGTCAAAATCATACTGCCTTCTCACTTTTTAATTTGTGGGTTCCTGCAAGTTTTAAGTCATGCTGGTGTACAAAACAGGGATAGTGAATGTCTAGTGACTATTTTTCTGTGGCTTTTTAACCAATGCTGTTCCTAAGAGAAGCACGTATCATTTGACGTTGTGAGATTTAATCCATTCTCCACCCTGTTCGTGTAAGAATAAGTGTTGGCGTTCTCCACCCAAGCTCGAATGATCATCGGCGATAATCTATTATCGACTACGCGTAAATCGCTTTGATAATTGACGATAACTACTAACGACCCATGACGATAGTCCCGACTAACGCTCATCACTCAATACAACCTGAAGTTCAATTATATAGTTTTAGTTAGACATGCTCAGTAGGAAGTTAAGCTGCAGCATGTATTTGTGAAGCAGCAGGATATGGTAGAGGATATCACTTGGAACTAATGATGAGGTTTAACATGGATACATGCAAGGTTATGCACATGGGAATGGAAAACCCATTCCATGGTTACTTGTTAGACATAAAAATTCCTGGTAAAACCAACATGGAAAAGGAATTGGGAATTTTATTTGACAGTAAATTGAACGAAGCAACAGTGTCCTGCACATCTGTTACAGTAAATAAGATAATGGCGTGTAATAAAAGGGGCATAGATGTACATGATGAGAACATTATTCTCCCATTTTCCAAATTCCTAATCAGACCACACATGAAATATTTCTTTAAAGGGCAACACAAATAATAAAAAGAATGGGTGAACTACAATACCCAGAAAGGTTAGACAAATTAGGAAAAGATAGTTTTGGGGTGACATAATAAATATGAATAAAATAAGGTGTCAATCTCAGAGATCTCTCCCTATACTGTTATACTAAACTGGATCTAGAACAAGGTAGCATCTTCTTTGTCTAGAGGAAAGAATGTTTCTACATAAACATAGAAGGTATTATTTACTGTAAGAGCAGTGAGACTATGAAGTTCTGTACCAGAGCAAGATGTCAAGGTACACTCACTAAAAGAGTCCAAGGGGTCCTGTAGCCTAATTCACAAGCCATAGGTAATTACAATCTTATCTCTTGTTATTGGACTAAAAAAACACCGCATTGTAACACAGCTACAAAAGCTATATTTTTGTTGTTGCTCAATCCTTTGGCGCAATTTAACATCCAGGGGTTAATTAAGCGATGTTTTTCAGCTGTGGTGACTCCAAGAAACCGTCATTTTCACCGCCAAAATAATACAATTTTTTCCTGTAGCCTAATCACAAGCAAAGATAATATACAATTTTGATCTCTTGTTTGTGCGTAAAAAACACCGCATTGTAACACCCTACAACTAGTATTTGTGGTGCCTCAATTTTTGGGCGCAATTTACCATCCAGGAGGTTAATTAAGAGTTGGTTTTTCAGCTGTGGTGACTCCAAGAAACCGTCATTTTCACCGCAATAATGTAGACATTTGTCCTGTAGCCTAATTCACAAGAAAAGGGTTTAAATTACAATTTTATCTGTTTTTTGTGTGGCGTAAAAAACACCGCATTGTAACACGCTACAAAAGCTAGTAGTTTGTGGTGGCTCAATTTTTTGGCGCAATTTACATCCAGGGGTTTATTTAGCGTTGTTTTTTAGCTGTGGTGACTCCAAGAAACCGTCATTTTCACCGCCAAAATATATACATTTTTCCTGTACCTAATTCACAACAAAGGTTAATTACAATTTTATCTCTTGTTGTGTAGCGTAAAAAACACCGCATTGTAACACGCTACAAAGCTATTTAGTTTGTGGGGCTCAATTTTTTGGGCGCAATTTACACCAAAGGGGTTTAAAACTAAGTATTTCTCTGCAGTTCCCACTCAGTAAAAAGAAACTTTTTTTTCACCGCCAAACGGGAAAAATTCTGTACATAATTCATATCCGAAGTTTAATTAAGCCTTTACATTCAGTAAAATACACAGAGTTTTTAAACGGCACATACAAGTCAATTTTTTCCTGGCCATTTGTGGACCAATTTAAAATCCAAGGGTTACCCAAGCTTGTTACTGGTTCATTTGGAGTCAAATACAGGGTGTATATTTATCATGTACAGATATCTTCATCAAACAGTGGTCTGTACATTTAGAACAAAACAGTATGTCAGACAGAGAGGTGGCAGCTCTGCACCTGCGAGTGGCAGTGCACAAACATTCCTGGAACAGCACAGGTCGCAGCACAGCAAGGGGATGTCGCAGCAGGGGTCACTCGGTGAGGCCCAAAACTGCCCTGTCATCAAGCGGCCGTGTGTTGTTCAGCAACCCAAGGGTTTCTTGATGGTTGACTAGTCATCCACTTCCTCCCAGATGACATCTGACAACCCCAGCCAAGAGTCGGGGGGAACCTCAGACACAACCATTAGTTGGCTAGCCCGGGAGTGGGTCAGCGGCCCTCACCTATCCTCAACCCACCTCTGCCCCATCCAGTTCCTCAGCCAGAGATTCTACTATGTGGTCTGGGCTCTGCGCCACAATATAGCGAGGATGAACAATTTGAGAGCATTCAGCAGCTACTTGGCAGCGAAGAAATGGGGCAAATATCCACTGCGTCTTGCAGTAGGCGCAAAGTATAATGTTGAGAGTGGCATAGGGGGGTCATGTTGTGAGGGTCACCTCTGCATACCAAGACCGGATAAAGGACAGCAGTGACGATGAAACACAAATAAAATGATGATGTAGCCGACCGCACTTGGAGTCGGTTGAGGCAAGGGCTTCATCATCGTCAGGAGAAGAGGGCGTCAGCTTGCGCGTCGGGCAGCGTGCAGCCAGCAAGTGGGTCGTGTGGCCGTGAGTCAGCGGGAAATAGCAGCAGTGTGAGGTCGAGAGCCAGGGGGCCACGGGGTAAAAAAAGCCGCTTCGCAGGTCCAAGAAAGTAGCGGCACAGGGGCTCAGCGAGCAGCGGCGCAGAAAGTCACTCAGTGGGAGCGTTGGCGGTAAAATCCGATACTCGGCGTGTGGCAGTTCTTTGCTAAGACACCGGAGGAGCCGAAAAGGGTATATGTAGAATCTTTTAAGCAGAAATGTGAAGCGTGGCCAGGACTAACGTTGGCACCACGCCCTGCGTCAACACATGCAGCGTCACCATCCGGTTGGCCTGGGAGAAATGTGGCTCAGATGTGTGGGTCCATCCTGCCGCCGCAGCAACAGCAGCAGCACGCCCAGTGGAAACACATGCCATTGCAGCCATCAAGGGCTCCACCACCTCTGCAGAAGGGAGCTGTTTCTCTTTGACATCATCTTCCGGTCCAGATAACTCCTGCTCCTCGCTACTCATGGCACCAGCTTTCCGTTCAGCGAGGCGATTGCAAAGAGACAACAGTATGTTTCCCAACCATCCTAAGGTGCAGAAGCTGACCGTACTCCTGTCCAAGTTTTTGGGTGCTGCAGTCCCTCCCTTTCCTATGGTGGACTCTGCACCGTTCAGAGAACTAATGCTTGTCCCGAGCAGAGAATGGAGAGTTCCAAGCCGTAATTTCTTTTCCAAAAGGTAGTACCACACTTCATAAATATGTAGAACAGAAGGGGGGCCAGTCCTTGAGCTTATCGGTTTGTTCCAAGGTGCACGGCAGCACGGACGTCTGGAGCTTTTAACTTCGGTCAGGCTAACATGTTCCTTTACGGCCCATTGGGTGAATGTGTTTCCTGTCCAGGCACACCAACAACTTGGACAGGAGACGCCGCTTTCTCCTCCACACCGTTGTCAAACTGCGCTCCTGCCCCAAAATGTCCGCCTCCTCCTCCCTCCACCACCACCCCATCTCACCTCCCACAAGTACTCCATCATACACATGTGTAGGGCACAGCGGTGCCCACGCAGTTTCTACACCTGGCTTGCCTCGGCGAACGAAGTCACCAGGGGAGGAACTGCTGCGCGTCATGCAGCAAGAAATCAAAGTGTGGCTTTCTCCGCGCCAACTGCAAATCAGAACCATGGTGACGGACAATGGGAGGAACATGGTGTCCGCGTTGCACTGAGGAGGGATTGTCCATGCACCCTGCATGGCGCAAGTGTTCAATCTGGTTGTGAAAAGGTTCCAGAAGTCTTCCACCGATCTTCAGAAGATTCTGAACATGGCCAGGAAACTGTACATGCACTTCATCAATTCCTACAAAGCCGGGAACACCCTCCTCGAGTTGCAGCGGCAGAACGGCCTCCCCCAACACACTCTGAATGCGATGTTTCCAAACCGTTGGAATTCCAGCCTGCACATGTTGGACCGACTGTATGAACAGAAAGGCCTTTAAACCGATTTTTTGATATCCAGGCGGACAGGAGTACTCCCCTGTGTAACTTTGATGTCAGCCAGTGGCAGCTAAATGCGTCACACCATGCCGTTTGTTGAGGCCATTCTTGGAGGCCACGTTATTTGTCAGTCGCCAGGAAAACGGATGAATAACGTCATTCACTGCTTAAATGTCCTGGAGCAGATGCTGAAAAATCTGTCTGGGCAGGGACTGGAGACTTGGCGACCACATCTCGCGGCCACATGATCCGGTGGGGACTGAAATGGAGGAGGAGGAGGAGGACATTGGAGCAGAAGCATTGTCTGGTGAGATGAGGGGATTTTCTACCCAGGGACAAGAGAGGAGAAGCAGAGCAGCTGGAGGAGGTAGATGGAGATGAGGAAGACGAGGGAGATGACCCACAAGCACCGTGGCAGTAACAGTGGAGATGGGGGCAGTGAGCCCCTCGGAGTCACTTGTGCAGATGGCCCGCAGAATGCTGAATTTGCCTGGCTAGTGACACCCCAATAGTCAGCACCGGCAGAGGGATGACTCTGGCTCTCCACCCTATTGGGACCCTCGCTACCGGTCCAAAATGGAAGACTTTTTCCCAGCTATTGAGGGGGAGGACAAACTCAAATATTATAGGGAAATCCTCCGTAGTCAGTTGGCCGCTGCCTATGTGCGGCATCGTTCCCTTCTCTGACAGGTCTGAACCGGGTTTTTTCAGTGCTCACGTACTACCCCGCGGCTGCTGGGGAAGGGGGGGGGTGGGAGCAGTACCAGCCCCATCAGCCGCAACCAAGTCTGGAGTGACTGATGAGCAGCTTCCTTCACCCGCCTAGTGAGGAGGGCGGGTCGCCAGCAGCAAAAGGGCCCTGGAGCAGACCCTGAAACCAACTGGTGGTGCCTTCTTGGACAGCACTCTGCCACCCAGTTAGAAGATCCGCTGGACTACGGGGCAGCCAAACGGGGATTTTGTGGCCGCAACTTGGGCCGATTTGCAGTGGAGAAGCTGTCCTGCCCGGCCAGTAGTGTGGCATCAGAGCGGGTGTTCAGTGCGGCGGGAGCCATCGTTAGCCCAAGGAGAACCCACTTGTCCACGGAAATGTGGAACACTGACCTTTGTCAAGATGAATCAGCGTGGATCGGCCAGGATTTCCACACACCAATGCCTTAGGCGTCAGACTACATCAGCCATGACGCCTCACCCAAAACTGTAGAAATGATTTTGGTTCAAACTACCTGCCCAGCCACATTCTGATGCCGCCACCCGCCTGATGCCCCACATCTGCTGACAGTTTCTCCATCTGCCACCAACCATCTCTACCAGGGACTGGTATTGCCACCCACCTCCACACTTCTGTCATTGTGCCACTGTCTGACCCCATGCGTGATGTGGCTGCTGCCATGACCTACACACTGTGTCATTGTCCCCCTCTGTGGCCTACTCCTGTTTTTTGCCACCTCCAGAATGTCATTGTGCCACTGTCTGACCTCATGCTGCTGCTGCCGTGACCTCCACACTGTGTCATTGTCCCACTCTGTGGCCTAATCCTGTTTTTGCCACCTCCAGAATGTCATTGTGGCCACGTTGACCTCATGCTGCTGCTGTGCTGCCCGCCGTGACCTACACACTGTGTCATTGTGCCACTGTCTGACCTCATTTCTCTGTGTGGCTGCTCTGTGACCTACACACTGTGTCATTGGTCCCACTCTGTGCCTACTCCTGTTTTTGCCACCTCCAGAATGTCATTGTGGCCACTGTCCTGACCTCATGCTGCTGCCTGCGTGACCTACACACTGTGTCATTGTGCCACTGGGCTGACCTCAAGCTGCTCGGGCTGCTGCCGTGACCTCCACAATGTGTCATTGTCCCACTCTGTGCCTACTCCTGGGTTTTTGCCACCTCCAGAATGTCATTGTGCCACTGTCTGACTCACTGCTTTCTGGGGCTGCTGCCGTGACTATACACACTGTGTCATTGTGCCACTGTCGACCCATGCTGCTGCTGTGGCTGCCCGTGACCTACACACTCTGTCATTGTGCCACTGTCTGACCCCATGCTGGCTTTTGGCTGCTGCCGTGGACCTACACACTGTGTCATTGTCCCACTCTGTGGGCCTACTCCGTTTTTGCCACCTCCAGAATGACATTGTGCCACTGTCTGACCTCATGCTGCTCTGCCGTGACCTACACACTGTGTCATTGTGACACTGTCCTGACCTCATGCTGCTGCTGTGGCTGCTGCCGTGACCTACACACTGTCATAGTGCCACAGTCAGACCACAAGCTGCTGCTGTGGCTGATGCGTGTCCTACACACTTTGTCATTGTCCACTGTCTGACCCCAAGCTGCTGCTTGACTGCTGCCGTGACCTCCACCTGTGTTATTGTCCCCCCTGTGGGCCTACTCCTGTTTTGCCACCTCCAGAATGTCATTGTGCCACTGGTCTGACCTCATCTGCTGCGTGGGCTGCTGCCCCTGACCTCCACACTGTTCATTGTCCCACTCTGTGGCCTACTCCGTTTTTTTTGCCACCTCCCCGAATGTCATTGTGCCACTGTCTGACCTCATGCTGCTGCTGCGGCTGCCGCCGTGACCCCCACACTGTGTCATTGTCCCAGTCTGTGGCCTACTCCTGTTTTTGCCACCTCCAGAATGTCATTGTGCCACTGTCTGACCTCATGCTGCGCTGCCGTGACCTCCCAAAACTGTGTCATTGTGCCACTGTCTGACCTCATGCTGTTGCTGTGGCTGCTGCCGTGACCTACACACTGTCATTGTGCCAGTCTCTGATCTCAAGCTGCTGCTGTGGCTGATGCCGTGACTTACACACTCTGTCATTGAGCCACTGCCTGACCTCATGCTGCTGGGTGTAGCTGGCGCCTGGGGGCCTACACACTGTGTCATTGTGCCACTGTCTGACCTCATGCTGCTGCCGCCCGTGACCCCCCCACTGTGTCCCTTGTCCCACTCTGTGGCCTACTCCTGTTTTTGCCACCTCCAGAATGTTTATTGTGCCACTGTCTGACCTCATGCTGCTGCTGCCATGACCTCCACACTGTGTC
Organism: Phyllomedusa bahiana; assembly: GCA_025379985.1. Classification (NCBI taxonomy): domain Eukaryota; kingdom Metazoa; phylum Chordata; class Amphibia; order Anura; family Hylidae; genus Phyllomedusa; species Phyllomedusa bahiana. Next base: position 40,184 of record JAODAL010006556.1, on the reverse strand, counting down.
AGTGTCCCACTGTCTGACCTCATGCTGCTGCTGTGGCTGCTGACGAGACCTACAAACTGTGTCATTGTCCCACTCTGTGGCCTACTCCTGTTTTTCCCACCTCCAGAATGTCTTTGTGCCACTTTTTTAACCTCATGCTGTGCTGTGGCTGATGCCGTGACTTCCACACTGTGTCATTGTCCCACTCTGTGGCCTACTCCTGTTTTTGCCACCTCCAGAATATCATTGTGCCACTGTCTGACCTCATGCTGCTGTGGCTGCCACCGTCACCTCCACACTCTGTCACTGATGTTGCCACCTGAGCCCTCAGCTTGTTTTTTTCCAGCTGTCGCTGCCATGACTTTATCAGGCCACATTTCCCCCTTTATTTTTTTTTTCAGTTTTGCCCTCTTAAGTCCCAGGGGAAATTTTTTAGTGAAGCGATTCTAAGAGCGGCGGCAGTCATCTGCGTTGCATACAAAACACAACATTGTATGAAGACCAAACCAAAACTCCCTCTGCCATATTAAGCTTGGACAACGTCTACAGCACCCTGCTGGCTCTGTGCAGCCTGGAAATAGCTGTTTTTAAACGTGATTCGTCCCGAAGTAATTCGGAACGATGTTATTTTTTGCCGAGAAATCCGGCGAAGTGAACGAACCGAATTTCGGGAAATTCGCCCATCTCTAGTAATAATATCAAGATTCGAGGCCTACCTGAAATCATGAAAGCTATGAACCTAATCCTTCCTCTAACTAAAATCTTTAACTACATTCTTGGCAAACCAGGAGAGACCCCAATTTAATTTGACCGTACCCATAGGGAACCAAAACCACAAAGTCAGGACTTTACGTGCTTTTATCTGCTCTCGACCTTCGTGACGTGTCTGTACCGGATTGGACGACATCGATCTCCACAGATTCTCTTTCTCTGAGAGGAACTTCTCTGAAAGCATAAACTCATCATTTTCCATCTACAGCACCAAAGTCTCAAAGATCACGCCATCATTTGAGAAGCCCAGAAAGCCAGTTGCCTAGGATCCTCATCGTTGACCTGACGAAACTACAATGTGATTCTTCATATATGCTTTTTACCTCCATATTTTTATGGATTTTGTTGCTAATAAAGTTATCTTGCTTTTGTCGCTAAAAATGCATTTTTTTTACAGATTTTGAAGATAAATTTATTAGCGCCAAAATCTGTAAAAAGCCAGATTTTTAGCAGCAAAAGCGAGATTACATTAGTAGCATAAAAAATCCGTAAAAAACATGGATATTAGAGGCAAAACATGTAAAAAAGTATTTTATCGACAAAAAACTTATTTTTACCTACAAAAGCTAGATAAATTTATTAGCAGTAAAATCAGAATCAGTAAAAAGACGCATTGTACCACCAAAATCTGTAAAAAAAAGTGTTTTAGCCCAAAAAATCCATTAAAAGCTTATTTTAGCGACAAACGCAAGATAATTTTAATAGTGTCACAAATCCTTTAAAAAGGTATTTTATCGAAAAAAAAAAACATTTTTAGCGACAAAAGCAAGATAACTTTAATAGTAGCAAAATCAGTAAAAAAAAGTATTGCAGCACCAAAACCCGTAAGAAAACGGAGTTTTAGCGGCAAAAAAGAGATAACTTTATGGAGTCTAGGCCAAAATCCTTAAAAAAAGTTTTTGGGTGACAAAAGCAAGATAATTTTGTTAGCGCCAAAATCCGTTAAACAACTACAAGCTTACATATTGTTACGGTCTGGAGGTGGATCCACTGGACCACCGCAGGCGATGGCGCAAGCCCGCACCAGGGAGTGGAATCTAAGTGGGACCCGGTATTCACCAGAGCCGCCGCAAAGCGGGATGGTCTTGCTGCGGCGGGTTTCCCACCAGATCACTACCACTGGCGGGGCTTGCCTGCGGTGGCGGCCAAGAGTGCGAGGTACAGTAATGGCAGGCTGGCTCGTGGCCCGTAGACAGGCGGAAAGGTCAGGACAGGCGGCTCGGGTTTCGTAGACGGTAGACAAGCAGGGGGTCAGGGCAGGCGGAAAGGGTTTTCGAAAGACGGTAAACGTAAGCAGGGAGTCGTTACACGGTAAGGCAAGACAGGAATGCTCTGGAACACTTTCACCATGGAATATACACCAAGGATCCGGCGGGGGCCGGCAGGAAGTGGCCGGACTAAATAGGAGCAGTGCCCGGCAATGAACCAATTACCGGCGCACTGCCCCTTTAAATTAAAATTTTGCCGGCGTTGCACGCGCCCCAAGGGGCGGAGCTACGCGCCGGGACCGGACATAGAAATAGAGGAGCGCGGCCGGGTAAGTGAGCGCCGGAGGAAACCGATGCACGAGCAGACCCCGAACCCGACGTGCGGGACGGGGCTCCGCTGGGAGCAGGGGCACGGGCGCGCCTGCGACCCGGGACAGTGGTCGCAGGGGCGTCTCTGACAGTACCACCCCCCTTGGGCCCCCCCCTCTCTTACTGGAATGAAGAAATCTCTGGATGGGGCTGCAGTTCAGGATATTCTCCTCCGGCTCCCAAGACCTCTTTGGGCCCGAAGCCCCTCCAGTCCACCAGGAAGTATCGCTTTCCTCTAGTTCTCCTCATGCCCAGAATTTCCTTGACCTCGAAGACATTGGGTGCATCAGCCACAGACGGAGGAGGGACTGCCTTCTGGGAAAAATGGTTAAGGACCAGAGGTTTCAATAAGGAGACATGAAACGCGTTGGCAATTCTCATAGTAGGAGGGAGCCGGAGTTTGTATGCTACCGGGTTGATGCGGCTGATGACCTCAAAGGGTCCCAGGAAACGGGGTCCCAGTTTGTGAGATGGCATCTTTAAGCGGACATATCTAGACGAGAGCCACACCTTGTCACCTGGAGAAAAAACCGGAGGAGGGATTCTTCTCTTGTCTGCTTGAGTCTTCATGGCTTCGACGCGCGGAGCAGCGACTGAGGGGGTCTGGGACCAGATGACCTTCATGTCTTGAACCAGTGTGTCCGCCGCCGGAACCTCGGAGGAGGTTACCAGAGGGAGAGGAGGGCTGGGATGCAAGCCATACACGATGTAGAAGGGGGAGGCCCCCGCGGACTCAGACTCAAAGGTGTTATAAGAGAACTTCGCCCATGGCAGCAAATTGGCCCAGTCATCTTGGCGTGCCGAGACGAAATGACGAAGATAACATCCCAAGACCAGGTTGACCCTCTCCACCGGGCCGTTCGCTGCGGGTGGTAGCCAAAGAGAAGTCGAGCTTCACCTGCAGTTGGTTGCACAGGGCCTCGCCAAAACCTGGACGAATTGAACTCCCGTCCAAACCCAATTTGCTGAGGGAGTCCATGCAGCCGGAACACATGGAGGAAGAATAGCTCAGCCAGGCGGGAGGCAGATGGCAGCCCTGGCAACGGGACAAAATGCGCCATTTTGGAAAAGCGATCTGTAATCACCCAGATAATGGTGTTGCCAGACGACAGAGGGAGGTCAGTTATGAAGTCCATCGAAATGTTGGTCCAGGGTTGCGTGGGAATGGAAAGTGGCTGAAGTAGGCCTGCCGGCTTGGCGTCTTGTTGCGGGCACAGGAGTCACAAGACGAAACAAAGTCCTTAACATCCTTTTCCAGTTCTGGCCACCAATAGAACCGGGATATCAGGCAGAAGGTTCTTCGGGCGCCGGGATGACCAGCCACCAATGAGGCGCACTGGAGGAATTATGTGCTCAGGAGAAGTATCTTCACCCACCACGTCAGAGGCACGGGAGAGGGCATCAGCTCTCACGTTCTTCTCGGCTGGCCTGAAGTGGATCTTAAAATCAAAACCGGGAGAAGACGAGCGACCACCTCCCCTGGCGTGGGTTAAGTCGCTGAGCCGTCTTTTAGATTTTGGAGGTTCTTGTGGTCCGAGTAGGAAAAGGGGATGGAAAAACGGCGCCCTCCATCAGATAACGCCACTCCTCCGGGGCCCCAATTTTATGGCTAGTAGCCCCCGGGTCGCCAATCGGAAATTTCCCTTCTCGGCCGATGAGAACGTCTTGGAGAAGAAGCCACACGTTAAAAGTTCTACCCGTGGGCCCCTTTTTGCGTAAGAACTGCTCCGGCTCCCACAGATAGAGGCATCCACCTCCAGTGTGAAGGGTTTCGTGGAACCCGGGACGTGCAAGGATAGAGGCCGTAGAGAAGGGGGACTTGAGTTTCCGAAAACGCCTCCTCGCCTCGACCGGCCCAGCTGCATGGATTGGGCTTGTTTCTTGGTGAGGGCTACTATCAGGGCCACAGCGTGGAGAAGTGGGGAATGAACTGGCGATAATAGTTGCAGAAGCCCAAGAATCGCTGGATTTGCCCGCAGGCCGACGGGCGGTCACTGCAACACAGCAGATAGTTTCGCTGGATCCATCCATAGGGCTTGGTCCGAGATGACGTACCCAGAAATGGGGAGGCAGTCTGATGGAAGAGGCACTTCCCCAGCTTGGCGTACAGGTGGTCCGGAGACTTCTCAGTTTCCTGGGCGAACAGGCAACGGTGGGTCTCCAAAGGGCAGGAGAGAACACCAGGATGTCATCAAGGTAGACTACCACGCAGGTGTGGAGGAGGTCCCTGAAGACTTCATTCACTAGCTCCTAAAAAACGGCGGGAGCATTGCACAGTCCGAAGGGCATCAACAGGTAAATCAAATTGCCCGTCCCTGGTTTTGAAGGCCGTCTTCCATTCGTCGCCCTTGCGGATTCGGACCAAGTTTGTAGGACCCTCTCAGATCCAACTTAGAGAAGATCTTTGGGGCCCTGCAGGCGGTCAAAAAATTTTCCCTGATTTAACGGCGTGGATACCGGTTTTTCACCGTGATCTTGTTCAAACCCCGGTAGTCTATGCAGGGCCGTAAGGTACCGTCCTTCTTCTTTACGAAAAAGAACCCCGCACCCACGGGAGACGAGGACTTGTGGATGAACTCCTTCCTGAGATTCTCCTGGATGTACTCGGTCATGGCTTTAGTCTCAGGAATCGACAGTGGGTAGACTCGGCCTCGGGGAGGACTGGTACCTGGCAATAAGTCAATTGGACAATCGTATGGACGATGCGGAGGCAGACTCTCGGCTTGTCTCTCAGAGAATACATCGGCGTACTCCAGATATTCGGGAGGCAGCCCGGGCAGCGGTTCCTGTAGGGTTAAGTGAGAGCAGGGAAGCACCGGGCGAGGTGCCACCAAACAACGCCCCCGACAGCTGGGACCCCAACGAATCACCTCTCCAGTAGACCAGTCCAGGATAGGATAGTGGAGCCGTAGCCATGGGAGTCCGAGGAGGATCGCCGACGAGGAGCGAGGCAACACATAGAAGGCGATTTATTCCTTACGCAGAGCCCCCACATGGAGGGACAGTGGCTTGGTGACGAACTGGATGGTGTCGCTAAGCAGCTCCCTGTGGACGAATGAGATGACAAGCGGTTTCTCCAGATGTACCACTGGAAGCTGATCCTGCTTCACTAGAGGCTGGTGGATGAAGTTCCCGGCGGAGCCCGAGTCCAGAAACGCCGGAACCTGGAACGTGATACCAGACTCTGACACGACCTGCACAGGCATCAACAGGCGTGGAGAGGAGGAGGTTGCACCTAGGAATGCCTCTCCCACAGATCCTAGGTGCGAGAGTTTCCCACAGGCTTGGGGCGCTTGGGGCAATTCCTCTGAAAATGCTCTGAGCTGCCACAGTAGAGGCACAAGTTCTTTTGCCACCGCTGGGCCAATTCTTGCTCAGAGAGGCGAGCCCGACAATCTGCATGGGGTCGTCGGTGGGTGTTGGCGGCTGTGGTGCAGGAGACCCCTGGAACACCGGTGCCAGTCGAGGAAACCGGCGAAGTTGGGCTGACTGACGTTCCTGCAGAAGCTCCTCCTCCCATTCATTGAAGCGTACGTCGATGCGGGTCGCTAACTGGATCAAGTCGCTGAGGGAAGACGGGAGGTCTCTAGCGGCCAAGACGTATTTAACTCGGCTTGAGAGTTCCTTTCTTGAAAAATAGCACACAGAGCGGCCTCATTCCATGATAGTTCAGAGGCCAACATACGGAATTGTACCGCATAGTCCCCAACAGACAGGTCCCCCTGGCGTAGGTTGAGGAGGGCTGTCTCAGCGGAGGAGGCACGGGCTGGTTCCTCGAAGACGTTGCGGAACTCACTGAGGAACGACTGTAGATCCGTCACTGGATCATCTCTGTCCCATAGCGGTATAGCCCATGCCAGGGCCTTCCCCGAGAGGAGGCTGACCACGAAAGCCACCTTCGCACGTTCGGTCCCCTAGGAGCCACAGGAACCGTTGAGGCAGGAACAACTGGAGATGGCGGTGATTGCTGCTGAACGGAGATGACTGGTGCACCAATGGAGGAGAGTTGCTCGAGCTGCTGCGCTTGCTGCGCAATCTGTTGCGATTGCTCTACCACGACGGTGGTGATGCTGGCAACACCTGGCAAGGACACCTTGGCGGGATCCATGGCCGGATCCTACTGTTACGGTCTGGAGGTGGATCCACTGGACCACCGCAGGCGATGGCGTAAGCCCCTACCAGGGAGTGGAATCTAAGTGGGACCCGGTATTCACCAGAGCCCGCCGTAAAGCGGGATGGTCTTGCTGCGGCGGGTTTCCACTAGGTCACTACCACTGGCGGGCTTTCCTGCGGTGGCGGCCAAGAGTGCGAGGTACAGTAAAGGCAGGCTGGCTCGTTTGGGCGTAGACAGGCAGGAGGTCAGGGCAGGTGGCTCTGGTTCGTAGACGGTAGACAAGCAGGAGTCAGGACAGTACGGCAAGGTTCGTAAAACGTAAAAGTAAGCAGGGAGTCGGTACACGGTAAGGCAAGACAGGAACGCTCTGGAACACTTTCACCATGGAAAATACACCAAGGATCCGGCGAGGGTCGGCAGGAAGTGGCCGGACTAAATAGGAGCAGTGCCCGGCAATGAACCAATTACCGGCGCACCGCCCCTTTAAATTCAAATTGCCGGCGCGCGTGCCCCTAGGGACGGAGCTACGCGCCGGGGACCGGACACAGACTGAGCAGGAGCGCGGCCGGGTAAGTGAGCGCCAGAGGGGATCGATGCACGAGCAGACCCCGAACCCGACGTGTGGGACGGGGCTCCGCTGGTAGCAGGGGCACGGGCGCGCCTGCGACCCGGGACAGTGGTCGCAGGAGCGTCCGTGACACATATAAGTGCAATAATGTGCTTTACACGCCTTTTTTAGGGTGGAGTTACATCCAATGGCTTAATTTATGCATACCTTAAAAAAACAGTCTGGAAGACAAGCCAAATAACACAAATCGAGGCAAAAAACATCAGTTTTCTCAGATGTATTTGAGAGAAGTAGACAAAAAACTCAGTTTTATGAACATTTTTAGTATTTTGTAGAAAGAGCCTAATACTTGCAGACAAAACTATCATCCCTAAATTATGTCACGTCCTCCAGCCCATCTAATCAGATTTGTTCAAAGAAAGTCACAAAATACAGAGAATGGAAGAATTCAGAAATAATTCTTTCACACAAAGTAAAAAATGCCTCCACACCTGGAGTGAATGGTCCGACTTTTGCAAAATAGACAGGTAATGACGTTGGCCAAAAAACAAAAGTAGCCAGCAGATTTGAAAGCAATGGCACCCACACTTTTTTGAATTGCACTTCAAAACTCTTATACGTTTTCTAGGGTGCAGGAGCAGTAACTATCCAGTCATATTTGTTGAAATGCCATCACTTCCAAATGGGGACTACGTTGATACATCCCTTGATTGACTACAGCGATCACATGACACTTAAGATAAATGTAAGTAGAGGCACATGATCGTTAGTAATGTTTCTGTCCCATCTGACCTTCTGTAACCCAAAAATAAGTCTGTCCATTTGATATTCAGTTATTTACAACTAAATAAACCCAAGTAATCATAGAGGCATACTTACCCTCTTTGAAAATTTTTGTAAGATTCTTAATGAGAAATATCAAGGAATCATCTGTGAAGACCATGTCAGGTTTATCTGAAAAATACATCTCCAGATTTTGTCTAGTGTCAAAGCCATGTTCATGATAGTGCTTGCAGGTACCAGAGTCCATGGTCTAATCTTTTATCACAGACAGGGTGACTGTCTCTACTCCGGAGTTCAAGCTCTTTAAATAATTGTGGTGGTGTGACCTAACTGCGGAGAGAAGAGGATGGGTTTAAGCATAACTCCCACATAGTGTTGAGCAAAAAGTGAAAAGTTCTAGTTCACTTAGAACCTCAAACTTTTGTGTTCTATTCAAACTCGAACTTAGAACCCAATTAGAGTCAATGGGAGAAGATGTTTGGGTTAATTTTTATACCTATACAGGTGAGGAGAAGCTTCCATAACAGTAAACCGGATACGTGGAACAACTTAGTGAAGAACATTTGGCTCTAAGTGACAGAAAAAAAATGAGAGGCTAAAATACTTCATTCCTTCCAATGTCTAACTGAAAAGATGAGGACAGCTTGCAAGCAGGGGCGTAGCTATAGGAGGTGCAGCGGTAGGTGCAGCGGTTGTTACGGGGCCCTGCTTCCTGAGAGTGCACAAAAGCCCCTTTGACACATAAGAGATTTGGAGATGGTGTGTTACACAAGTACTGAACATCCAAAACTGCAAAAACAGAACTTTTTGACACTGAGTATGATTTAGCAAATCCAAGCTCTCTGTATAATATATATCCATGTGCAAATGTCGCCAAATAATGCTTCTAGGTGTGGGAAAGATGCAGCCAGATATACCAAACTCCCTTACTATATCTATGGAGAGGAAAATGCTATCTAACTAAGAGCAGTCTGTACAGTACAAAGAGTGAGCTGAAAATGGTGTTTACAAGACAGTACAGTGAAATATATATAACATGGTCATGTGATTTCAGCAGCCAATGAGAGCCCTAAACCTCAGCGATGATGTTTTTGACACTTCTCTTTGCTCTGCACTGATTAGATGGCCGCCAAAAAATCAGAAAAGTGATTGGATGGCCGCCAAAAGTGCAGAATGCTGCCGAAAATGAAACTGAAAACTGCGTGTCAAACTATAACTAGAACTTTACTCGAACGAACAGTAAAATGTTCGGTTTGGTTCAAGTTCTAAAAATTCAAGACGTGCTACTGGAATTTAACTTTTCTAGAACAGTTCCATCAACACTACTCTCACAATGTCCATAGAATTCACACCCTTTCTGAGCCTGAAGTATTTTATTATGATTCTTCCCCTACAGCATATTTTGGTCTCCAGGACATTTAAAAATTGTGCCAAAACACGCACTAAAAAAAGCAAATTGTGGCAAAAATGTCTGTTTTTTCAGCAGCTTTTGACAGGCAGTGGACAAAAAAGTATAGACAAGGCAACAACCTATTTTGGGTGTATGCAAACAGAGGTTCCTCCCAAAATCCTCCTTAGTTTGAGAGCAAAAAAGTGATAGCAAGTCTTCAAAATGTATAAAGTGGTATTTTACTTACAAAAAGTGACATTACAACACCTAGACAACAGCTATAACTTATGCAGATGATACCTCTTAGAAGAATGTAGAAAGTCCTTATTCAGAGGAGTAAAACTCCTTTTTTTGTTAAGCAAATTAGTCCATTTCCGCAGAGAGCCGACAGCACATCCATGCTGATTGATGTACAGAACACACACTGTTGCTACGTTTCAAAAGTTTCCTTTCTTCTTTTCTTGCCATTATGAAATTCAGTTACAGACAATTTCCTTTTATTGGATGTAACTTATGAACTGACTGAACGACTTTCTTTTCTTTCCATTTTTTCTTCGTTCCCTAAGAAATTTAGAAATTTAGAAATAAGAAATTTCATCATATTAAATTGAGTCAACATAAAGTCAGTGTTTCTTCAATATCTACACATCTCTTGTTTGAGGCAATGTTTTCATTACTTGTATTGTAAACATATCTTCTCACGAGTGTTTCAGCGCTCTCCTCTCTCCACTCTTGACAAGTGATCACCATATCAGCTGCTGACATTAGTGTTGAGCGATACGTTGGCCATCGACATCGGTCGATGGTCGATAGTCAACCATCATCAACAAGATAGTCGATAGTAGATTATGATCGATGACATTAAGTCTATGGGAGAGAGCAACAGCACTTTCATTTCTCTACACCCAATACAGGGCTGGAGAAGCTGGTAATTAACATCCACAACAGTCAAATGGATACGTGCTACATCTTAGGCAAACACACTTAGGTTATAAAAAGCCACAGAAAAAAAATCACACACCATTCACAATCCCTGTCTTTGCAACCACATGCATGAGCCTTAAACCTGCCGATTGACCCACAAATTAAAAAATGTGCCAGAAGGCAGTTGATTTGAACCCATCATTTGTACTTGAACTGGACATTGATATCCCTTGTCCTGGAAAGCGCTATGAGCCCCACAAAACGCTATGACCCCCAGATTTAAAAAGTGCCGGAAAAAAGAGTCTTTCAACCACCATTTAGTTTGAAGTGGACATTAACTATATCTGTCCTGTACCGCAGTATGACCTTTAACCTGTCTGATCCACAGATTAAAAAAGGTGTGGGAAAAGGGGTCTTTCAACCACCATTTTAGTTTCACTGGGCAATGAGTATACCTGTCCTGGGCCACAGCATGAGCCCCAAACCTGCATGACCCCAGGTTAAAAAGTGCCGGAAAAAGGAGTCTTTCAACCACCATTTTAGTTTCACTGGACCTATACTGTCCTTGTCCTGGGTAGCGCTTGCCCCTCCGCATGACGTGCGGACCCAATGAGACTTCACTTGGAATTATGGTGGTTAACGCTCTGTTCCACTAGGTGGCCCTTTTTTGACATTCTTTTCTCATTATACTCAACATGCTGGAGGAAATTGATTCTCTGTACTTTTGTTCTCTTTCGTGATCAATAATTCATGTCCTCTTGAATAACTACATCTGGTCAAGTTTTTCTGTAACTTCCTTGTTACAATTCAGAGGAATTTTCTTTACCAGCTATTTTTTGTACATGCAAGTTTTTTAGTAGTTTTAATTCTAGAAAACACATTTTTAAAATAGGATGGATACCACCATGTCTTTGTTTCTCTTTTTTTCATGGTATTAAATGGGTGTGTGTCTCAATACGGGGATGATAGCTTTGTTAAAGATCTTGCAAATACAAGTCATTTTGCAATATGTGTCATTAAACTGTGTCCTACCTATTCCTGTTTCTGACTGCACCATCCACCCTTGAGCCACTCTTGACAATTGGTGAAGAACAAATGTCTGATAGAAACAACATTTTTTTATAATAGGACTGTAGTATAGCTGCATGACACAGCAAAATGCCCCCAAAAATTCCAAAACATGACCCATGAGCACTTTGACAAATTCGGTGAGAACAAATGTCTGTTTTAGAGAAACAACTATTTTTTTTAATAGGACCTGTTAGTATAGCTGCATTTCAAAGCAAAATGCCCCCAAAAATTCAAAGGCCTGACCTGAGCCCTTTGGACAAAAATTGTGAGAACAAATGTCTGTTAGAAACAACATTTTTTTATAATAGACTGTTAGTATAGCTGCATTTCAAAGCAAAATGCCCCAAAAATTCCAAAGCCATGACCTTGAGCCACTTTGGACATTTGTGTAGAAAAAAATGTCTGTTAGAAAACAACATTTTTTTTTTTGATAATAGGACCTGTAGTATTGCTGCATTTCAAAGCGCAAGACCCAAAAATTATAAAAATGACTTCTCAGCCACTGTTAAAAATTGTGAGGGGAAATGCCACTTAGAAGCCTCATTTCTGTTCCAAAGGACCATGATTATTGCTGTTATCTCACAGTACATGACCCCAAAAAAATTATAAATATGATCTTCTCAGCCATTAGTAAAAAAATTGTGAGCGTGGAAATGCCATGAAAAGCCAATTTATGTTCCAATTATTGCTGTATCTCACTCAACATGGACCTCAAAAAACCATTGACATGCAAAAACTTTCTAAAGATAAAAGTGAGTAATGGAATTTACGGTGTTGTCATGAAACCTTGCTGTCTTTTACAGTCTCCTCAGCAAAACCAGCAAAATGAACTGTTGGGAAAAGAGAATAAAAAATTGCATAGTTCGAAATGATACATTTTTAAAAAAAGTTTTCAAGAGGGACCATTTCTGTTTGAAGAGGAATGTTTGTTTGTTTTGAAGTAGACGGCAAAACTAACGGTGGACCTATGCAAAAATTGGGGCCACAACATCAGGCAGAGATCCATGCTCTGATTAATCTGATGAATGTCAAACGATCCACATTATCTGGGGGAATAGCCGGATGCGTTTGTCTGTAATGAATCCTCCAGCTGTGCTGAAGGTCGCATAGATATGACGCTGGCTGCTGGGAGGACAAAACCCTCTATGCATGGCGAGCGAACGTTTGGGCCATTCGTCCATTTTGGGATACCCAGGAAGTCTATTGGGTCCGGAACACATACAAAATACATCTGGTGTTGAGACGCAGATAGTCATGCACATGATCTTAAGATGGTCTCTGTGTGGTGTTGGTTAGTTTGCACCTGCATTGCATGCGTTGGTGAGGTTGGTAAATTAAAGATTGCCAGAGGTCACCCTTAGGCTTCATGCCCCTTGCCTGCTGCTGCGTTACGGCTACTTGGCACTCTACTGCTTTGTCACGTCGCTGATGTTGTTCAACCGTGACATTTGGTGAACGTGAGCGATGCAACAGATGTCTCCAGTTGATCAATCAAGCAAGGTCTCCATTTCCTGCATTTTACTCTCTTTTGGGTGGGTGGAAGGAAGTGTGATTTTTTGTTTTGTACGAGGATCCAGGAGGGTGGCCAGCCCAGTAACTGTTGTTCTTTTTGATGGCCTTAATGCGAGGATCATGTGGAGGAAATGGAGCATCAAGCACTCATGTGAGAGATGGAGCTTGATTTCCCAAGCCTCTGGGTCGAGGGGCACTAGCCAAAATCATCTTCCTCATCTTCTCCTCCCCTCAAATTCACGCCAACCTCTTTCCATTGGCAGGGACGTCAGTAAGGTCGGTGTCTAGGTGAATACCTCCTCCTCCTCCTCCACTGCCTCCCGCCACAGCTTCAACACAGGCCCTGACTGCATGAGCATGATGCACCCTGAGAGCTGATGCGCCACCTGCACTAGCTCTGGAGCCCCGAACCACCTGCCTATGAAGACGAGGAATTGTGAAACTGTCAGACCTTGTGGGATTCGACGGAGAGAAAGGCTCAGTGTCCGCATCTGTGTCCGTTCTCCTCCTCCGTCGGCTGAGTGGGACCTTCTGTTGTTTCAAGAGTGTCCATACGATCGTTCCAGAACTAAGTCACACACTGCTCCATGTGAAAGGGCTTTGTTCCGCATGACCATTTTGGTGGCGTCTTTCAAAATGGCAAGGATGGGTGCATAGCTCTTTCACCTGCTCCACTCTCGGTGGACTCAACACCCTGGTCCGCACCGCTGCTGTCAGACCATTGTGTCACTTCGTACTGCGTAAATGGCATTGCACTGCTGCCACAATCATGGAGCATGTGGAGGGTGGAATTCCAGCATGTTGCCACGTCAACAATGAGACGGGTTTGCCGGGTGAGGCCGAGCTGACGCTGAAACGAGCCAGGCGGAGACGAAGCAGGGTGCGAACGGCGAAGTGTGAACTTAGAACTTCGGCCTTCCTCAGCAGGCAGGTCCAGCAGACCGAGTTGCTCTTTAGAACAATTTCTGGACGACAAGGTTCATGACCATTTTGCCAGGCAAGGGATGAGCTACAGCCTACCGATCTTAAGGGCGGCCAGCAGATTTTCCCCGTTATGCACACCACCATTGCCTGCACAAGGGTTTCTTGTCACCCAGCCAGCGCTCGGTTCTCGTTGCGGAGTGCCGTCCACAGTCCTGGACCTGGGTTGTGTGGACGGGTATCCAAGACTGATTTAAATTTCAACACGGCCTGGTTTTTTTGGGCACGTGATGTCACCAGAGGGACTTTGGTGGGAAAGAAACCCTGCACCATCCCTGCGGTATTTGAAGAGGCGCGATGCGCCGAGCCTGGAGAGCCACCGTCACCCCCAGAGACATCCACCCAGCTTTACCAGTGAGCTGTCACAGAGATATAGCGGCCTTGGCCGTGCTTACTAGTCCATGTGGCGGTGGTTGCTGGACTTTTCCCGACACAGATGCAGGAACAACGCGCTTGAAATTTTAGTGGACACGTGGCTGGCCAGGACGGCTTTTCTGGCAAAGAAATGCCTGCCTCCCCCTTGGCATCTGGTTTTGGGGGCAGGCAAGGGCCATGGACGTGGCGGAACCCATCTGGTGTCCCAGACGGGGAAGGCAACATTTCCAAGGCCAAAAAGCCTGGCAATGCGACATTCAAGGCTTGTGGCTTTGGGATGGTTTGGGTTAAAGTGTTTCTTCCGCTCCCAAAACCTGGAAGACAGAATGCTGGCTGCTAGACTGGGCCACTGTATGGCATGCAGGTCATGAAACTGGCGGAAGGAGAAGGGGTAGTAGGATGGGTCTCTAGGTGGTGCTGGTGGTACTCGGGCGACGGTGGAGTGAAGCGGAGGCTGATCCCTGTCATGAACTCTGAGAGGACATGGGCAGCTGAGGAAGCTTGGTGGTGGCGGAGAGGAGGAGGAGCCGGAAGACACAGGGTTGTGTGACAGTGGTTGGAGGCCTGGCTGTCGGTCTCTCTGGCCTTTTTTGGCCAAGTGTTTCCTCAATTTCAACTCATGCTTTGCTGCATGTGACTAGACATGTTGGTGGTGGTTAAACCACCTAAGGTTTCTTGCCTCTCTATTATGCGTTTTACGCAAAGGCGGCATATGACATCGCTGGCGTGAATCAGAGCGTTTGCTCAAAGAATGGCCAGGCTTGAGTGGTCCTTGGACCTTTTTGTCGGCTGATAAGCGAGGAGCGGGGTTTCCGCTCTGACCGTGGCGGTGGAATCATATCAGCGGATCTTCTGCGACCGCCTTCCCTTTTTTGAGGCGGACCCGTACTGCACTACCCCATTGTCTTCCTTCATCCAGTTGATGAAGCGCTCGCAAGACAAATTTGCTGAAAAGACCACGTTGGATCCTGCAATGTTGTCATCATCATCATCAACACAGGTTGACTTTTGGGTGTCCTGACATTTTCATCCAGGAGCTGCGGGCTACAAGCAAGGAGGTGTGCAAGGCGTTGCCGACCGCCCTGGATTTTTGCCGATTGACGCTTCCTTCTCCTCCTATGATCGGCATCAGTAACTGGGTCGTCAGAGCAGAGAAAATCATCCTCTCTTGGCCTCTTGATCTTTTAACATGCCTTCTGACCCCAACACGCATTTTGTCATCAAAGAGGGTCTTCAGAAAATGGATTATCCAACAGTGGTGGGTAACGAGTTGACATTTGGGCTGCTTCATGTTGGAGGATTGCTTGATGATGCTGATGGCGTCATTTGTGGCCGTGACTGGGAGGACGAGAGGTAAGGACTGCTGGATGCAGGTTGCATTCACCACTGAAGAAACAGATTGCGACGCTGTCGTTACTGTGATTCACAGGGCCCTGACCCAGCGATGACAGGCCTGACGGGTCCTTGCAAACCGACGATCCGCTGGCGTGCTTGTTGTCGCCAGCACTGAAAGGAGCACCTTCTCTCGTAACTATTACATCATTTCATACCCCCCCTCTATTTGCTCGCTTACCACATGAATTTGATCATGTTCAGAAGATAAAAATTGAAATAGGTATGGAAGAGTTTTGGAAAGTCTCTTTATTAAAGACGGCAAATCACAGCTAATTCCTTCAAATCCCTCATCAAAAACCAAAATTGCTGGATTCAAATTTAACTGCCAAGGTTGCTCTATCAAAAAAAGCTGGCCCTGTGCCAAAGCAAAGTGAAAAAAAAACACGTATCTGAAAGGTATACGGGATAATAAAAGGTATTTGTTGGCACCTATCAATTCACCTGTTGGTGACTACAAAATTGCTGTATTCAAATTTAACTGACCAAAGTAAGATCTTTCAACAAGATTGACTGACCAAAAGTGAAAAAAACACTGTCTGAAATGTATACTGGATATTAAAGGTCTTTTGGAATCTATTCAGTAAACTGTGTTGACTACAAAAAGTTGCTGTGATTCTAATTTAAACGGGCTCCAAGGTGGACCTCTATCAACACAGGCTGGCCTGCGCCAAAGTGAAAAACAAACATTGTTCTGAAATGTATACGGATAATAAAAGGTATTTTTTGGCACCTATCACCTGTGGTGACTACAAAATTGTTGTATTCAAATTTTAACTGCAAGGTGGCTATATCAAACAAAGTGGACTGGGCAAAATTGAAAAAAAAGAACACCTATCTGAAATGTATACTGATAATAAAAGTGGGAGTTAAGTTTTGCACCTAACAAATGACCTACAGTTTACTGAGGAAAAGATTCTGTATCTGAAGTATAATGCAATGCAATTTCTAATACAATGTTTTGGCTCTGTACAATATCCAGTATCCTTTATAGACTTGTCTGGTGTTCGCCCGCGGCCCCCCCCCCCCTCCCCGCCTCCCCTCCGGTGACTTTACAGTGGTAGATGCTCCTTTAAAATTCTCTGCCTAACTACCTAAATCTGCAAATCTTGATCTAACTAACTTCTAAGGTATCTCAGCTAATGTGAGCTGTCTCTGTGAAATATAGATATAATTTCGCTGAGCTGTTTGCTGAGCTGTTTGGACAGAGGCAGAGCGCTCGTCCTACTGTTATTGAGACGCCTGTGAAACACATTATGATCATGAACAGGAAGGGCTGTTCTATGTAAAACTAGAGGTCATGTGATTTTTTCCAGACTAATCGCAAAACCAACACATTCCCAGTCATGACGTCTCGCACACACATCTCAACCTGCTCTTTTATGTACGCTGATTGCTAGCCGCCAAAATGACAGGAAGTCACCGAAAATGGCGCAATATTAATAGTTTAGCACAGATTTTAACCTAAATTATCGCGTGACTAAAAATCTGATCAACGTAAATCCGTGCCGAATTTTCAACTTTGTCGATAATAATCGCTCAACACTAATGATGTCCTAAATGATCACATTACATGCCAGGACTATTATTAGTCCAAAGAAAGGATCTAAGCACAAATGAGTTATAACAATCAACCAATTAACAAGGAGGAATAATCATATTCTACAGTCATACCAAAGCTAAATATGCTTCTCAGTAGCCGTCTGTCTTTTTGTTATCTGCTACTGGAGTATAACAAGCAGTGTAAAGAGCAGTAAATGTGACCCTTGAACCATTTTCCTTTCTTTAAGCTGAGTTTGTCCATTTTTCTGTACTGATTCTTTTTACATTATATCTTTATAGAAGTTGCCACTTACTTTTTCTCTGTTTCAAAGCTGCAAGTTTCTTCCTTAGCCATGGATTTAAATGGCTTAAGTTCCCACCATGAAGACCTTGCATACAGCTCTCATTGAATTCATTAATTGATTTAAGCTCTTAATGTCTCTCTAGTGGTGGCTGCAGGCAGTTTTATCATTCAAACTGTGGGCAGCATGTATGAACTTTGGCGCTCACAGTCCAGTTCTGAATAGCTTTAAGGCAGTGTAGAATGCACCAGAATGTATGAACCTGTTTGACTAGTGCCAGTATGACAAGTCTGGCTCAGACACCACCTTTACCCTGGTCTGGCTGTTCTTCTGCAGGTTATACATATAGGGCAGTGTAGAGCCAATACCACAGGTCTGGCTCAGACACCACCTTTACCCTGGTCTGGCTGTTCTTCTGCAGGTGATACATACAGGACAGTGTAGAGCCAATACCCCAAGTCTGGCGCAGGCACCACCTTTACCCTGGTCGGTTGTTCTTCTGCAGTTCATACATACAGGACAGTGTAGAGCCAATACCACAAGTCTGGCTCAGGCACCACCTTTACCCTGGTCTGGCTGTTCTAAGTGTTCTGCACCTAGGTTTGGCATCAAAGAATCATAAATGTGTGTAATTCTATGAATGTGGTGCAACACATCCCCAGAACGCCCCTAAACTTTGGCATATTAAAAAGTGCCTTTAGTGCATTACAAAGTCACTTGTCGCACTAAAGTTTGGAGTGCACCTGTTCATATATTCTTTTTGGCTCAAAGTACACCAGATAACTGGCGCAGCCTCATTGATACATGTTGCCCTTTGTGTCTATGTCTATGCAAGAAAATGTAGCTCAAAGGGGCATTCCCGTCTTGCAATAGGACATGTCATCAAAGTCTGATAGCCATGCTAGCCACTTCTAGGATCCACACCAATCTCAAGCTTAAATAGAGGTCTGGTCATATTTAGGACTCCTATCGAACAGAATGTTGAGTCATGTGCAACTGTGATCACCTCTCCATTCTTTGCCAACACTTTCAAGGACCCGTTCCTGAGATAGGTGAGACCCATACCTATCAGATTTTGATGGCATGTGCTATCAACATGATGGCATGTGTATACTTGTTCAAGTACACACCAACGTAAGTCACAGATATTATGTTGAAATTTGGTGAAACAACAGTCGCTAAACATTTTAATGATTGTCAACATAATATCTGTGACTTACGTTGGTGTGTACTTGAACAAGTATACACTACAGATCCTAACCAGAATAGAACGAGACTACTACAAAGAGAAGCCTATTGGATCGCAACAATGGATACAATTGCACCCAAAGGGTTAAATGAATCCTTAAGTCTACATAGCTATCTCTAGGTTAGTTAACTGTATACAGTGTAGATGTTCTCCCCTGTCTCTTCTGCTCTCTAATGTACCTGTTACCAATGGATTTTTATTATGTATGTGCTAGTAATGTTTTTAATATATATAGTGAAGGATACACACCTGTGCGATCGCGCGTAAGGTATAAAGAGGATAGCGTGCTCTCACAGTGCATGCTTGAGAAAGGAAGGAGGTCCTTCCGAAACGTCTCATCACTGCATGGCGGCATGGAGCTGCACACCATTATGATCGCCTTCTAAGTCTATCACTGGACTATAACTATACCTCTTAAGGAGAAAATCTACAACTAAGTACTGCCACGTATATATGTGTTCAAATTGCCTAAGGTGTTCGTCATTGAACTATGTTTTATATGCACCAGTTTACAAAGATGAAGTAAAGATATATTTAGTCTACACAGCCTGAATGCGTGTTTATAAGTATCATTGGGGAGTCTAAAGCAAGGCACTCCTAACGGCTGGGACTATACACGTGTGCAGGTATTAGAATACGGCATTTTTTGCATTATTGGTCTATAGACAAAAACACCTTATGTACATCAGACTGTCTAATCAAATAGGATTCACTCAAAGGTTTCTAGCTAAATAAGATCATCGAGGAAACCTTTGTTTGACTATTAACAAGTTCCTGACCAGGGACATTTTTCTTTCCCTTATTACACGCAGGCTTGAATGCTATAACTCTGTTTCATGCTCAATTATTCTACTAATTTTAACCTTTTTTCTGTGATATGTTAGGCTTTATGTTTGTGTAATTTTACATACATAAAATAGCTCAACACACAGCCATCAATGTATAAATCGCTAGCAACAAAAGTACATACACCCCTAAGTTATGCACAAATTGACAAATTGTGCACAATTTCCCATTTTTGCTACATGGTGTCATGTGACTTATTAGTGTTACAAGGTCTCAGGTGTGAATCAGGGGAGCAGGTGTGTCAATTTTGGTGTTATCGCTCTCATATTCTCAAATACTCGTTACTGGAAGCTCAGCATGGCACCTCATGGCAAGGAACGGTCTGAGGGTCCAAAAAAAGAATTATTGTTCTACATGAAGCTGGCATTGTCTATAAGAAGATTGCTGACATCCTGAAATTGAGCTGCAGCACAGTGGCTAAGAACATACAGCAGTTTAACAAGACATGCTCCACTCAGAACAGGCCATGCCTTAGTCGACCAAAGAAGTTGAGTGCATATCTTTTTAAAATAGATGCATGAGTGCTGCCAGCACCAAATTGTTCTTCCTTCCCAGAAGTAAGCCTCTTCTACAGATAATGTACAAGAATGTCCGCAAACAGTTTTCTGAAGACAAGCACCAGGGGTGTCGATAGACAGTTTTATTCCGGGCTTGTGCCCCAGATAACACTGCTGATGCCCTGAACCTGCAATCTGCCAACATATATGCCTATAACCTACTGGGGGGCATATATATACCAGACAACTATTATTAGCTGTTTATCTATTATTTTATAGACACACTTCAGCAAGTCTTATCCGGGTGATCTCTGTCTTCACCTCCTGTAGTACCTCAGTCCAAATAACACACAAAGGCTTGTTTTGTTAATTGTTTCACTTTTTTTCTTAATTTTGATCACACTGATAAATTCAATTCATAGTTTTACTGTGTGACATATAAACAAAGTCTGTTAAGCCATAGAGCTGACCAGCACATCAGCTTAGTACATCCTGCAGCTGCAACGTTTCAGAAGACTATGGCGGCAATGTATATATAATATAAATTTATATAAAATATATATATATAATATAATATAGTTTTATAATAATATATATATTATATATATATATATATATCTCCCTGATTATTTTGCTGGCCTATATACCTACCTGGCTCCTTTTTTTCCTTTTTTTTCTGGGAGTGGGGTGGTATATATTTGCCTACTAAGGGAGCCTATATACCTACCTCTCTACTGTGGAGGACTATATAAACTACCTGAAGTGGGCCATATATTCCTGTCTACGTACTGAAGGGGCCTATATACCTACCTATTTACCTGCCTACTAGTAGTACTTACATACCTACCTACCAAGGGGCTATATAACTACATAATTGGGGTCTATATACCTACCCAATGAGGGCCGATACTGGAACGATGGGTGACTTCCCATCACCCACAGCAGGCACCAACTGTCCTATTGTAGGAAAGTAGGTAGCTGTGGGAATGGGGCATCAAATGTTTTCCTATATAGACCCCATTAGGTAAGGAGGTAAATAAACCCCTCAGTACTTAGATAGGTATATAGGTCCCCTGAGTTATTAGATTTATATAGTCCCCCAAGAGGTAGGTAGGTATATAGGTGCTTGAAAAGTGAGGATTCTAAAATGTTTGTGCAGTAAATTCTGCAGAGGTGAGTTATAGCCCGGAGTAGTCATCATGGAGGTTTTTGCCAGATGGAGAAAAAAAAGGAAAGTGAACAACTCTAATCAATGGAGATGTCTCTTGTGAGTCACTAAATGTAATTGCAGTGTTATCATTTATATGTCTGCAGAGCGCCTGTGTACAACTGATATCTATCACTATCTGGTCACTGTGTGGCAGAAAAATATCTCTCTGCCGAGCGCCTATTCACAACTTATGGTCACTTGTGGTGGTCACATTTGGTCATGGTCTAGTAGTATTATTTAATTCTTAAGTAGTAATGCTAATGGACTTTGGTATTGTCTTTTTTTTTAGGTGTATAATTTTGTGAATTTTATCTATGAGGTATTAAGCTATTATATATAAGTGAGTGTTTTGAAAAATGATGGGGGCAGTAAAAATAAGTACTTTTGCAATTGGTTTGCTTTACCAAAGTCACTTAGTATAGCAGATATGAGCTTTTCTGTGCATCTATAGCTATTTCTGCTGCAGCTGAACGGGACACGCCCCTTTTTTCTGTGATTGGCTGACTGATATGTCATTCAACCTGTTTGGACACGCCCCCAGATGGAAAAAGCCCCCTGTGCTGTGATTTGCTGCCTGCACTCTGTGCTTACTCCCATCTGAGCTGTTGAAATTGAAAGTGAAACTAAGTGTCTCAGCTTCTCTATGCTCCTATCTCAGCTCTATGTAAAGGATCTGGGCAATTAGTGAGTGTCTAGCAGTTAGATACACTCTCCCCTCATATAACACAGCATTATACACTGCTTTCCCCCCATATATCAGCCTTATACAGTCTGTTCCCATCACCTATATAACAGTGTTATATACCTGCCTGATAACAGAGGGGGGAAGAGAGGGGTTGGCAGCGTGCATTTCTCACATTTGTGTTATCAGTTCAGGCTGTGTGTATAACTGCTTTCAGCAATGAAGATGTTCTGGTTACAAGGAGTCTGTGCAGCCCGGAGCTGATAGCTCTGCAGAAAGAGAAGCATGCAGGTGGCTGCAGAGCTGTTATCTCCAGACATCCTTTCCCTTCCACTGCTTTACATGGAATGATGATGTCACAACTCTTCAGTGAGGGGAGACTCGCCTCCTGGCAGGAGATACACACCCACTGAGAAAAGAGACTCACCCTTGGATAGATAGAACAGATAGAAGCAGCTCAAGTCTGCGAAACCGAGTAATGATAAAACCCCTCTATGGATTATCAAAACTGTGATAAGCCAACCTGCCAACACCAAAGCAACCTTAATACAGATGGAAACCTATTCTATGTTACCTAGGTTTTTAAATCAGAGTAGCTTGTAGCTGGAATCTTCTCTCCCTGAAAAGTGGAGGTCTAAACAGGCACAGGCTGGCTTTCTTGGAACGGCATCAGTGGGTGGCTGTTCCTATGTTCCAGGACAGACTTTTGGCAGGTCTCTGTAGGACTATCAAAATCCTATTACTCCAGATGATCAGAGGGTTGGGTTTTGCTACTAGGTGTGTGGAACAATAGAGGAGCTAAGGAGAGGCTCTTACCCAGCAAGGCTTGAAGGAAGCCTGTACTGTGAAAGTACATGTTGTGGTCGTGCTAGATCATAGGTTTTGACCACGTTAGAGAGGGTCCCTCTAGATGTGTAGTGAGTGGCCAGACATCCAAGGATTTTGTTTGTTTTTGCTTGTTTTCTGGCGTCTGAACTGTAAATGAGGTCTTAAAATATATTTATTAATAATGAGGCAAAATAGGAAACAAAAGTCTGCTTTTCACATTTTTATTATATTTTTGACATAAAAAATGGCACTAAGTTTTTAGTTTTGTCAATTGTCCATGAAGGAATTTTGTAAATAGGTAAAATAAAGTTTTAGGATTTATATGTGGCTAATTCAGCAGATCTGAGAAGGCACTTACTGGAAGTGAGCAAAGTGTTGGATGGGTGCCTACTCCCTGTTTTCCAAGACAGGGTATTCACAGGTCCCTGGAGGCCTATAAAAAGCTTGCTAATCCAGGTGATCTGGGGGCCAGAGCCTTTTTCTCAGCTCTTCTGCTGCTCCACTCCAGGTAGCAATTATGCTCCCAGAGTACCTTAAGTACTAGCTTTTCTATAAGCCTCCAGGGACCTTCCAAAACCCTATCTTGGAACACAGAGAACAGGCACCCATCCAACACTTTGCTTACTCCCAGTACCTACTCCCAGTAAGAGACTTTGCGGATCAGCTGAAACGGCCATACTACCATACTACCTATAGACAGCTGCCAACTACTTACTGTGGCTGAAAACATGCACAAATGGCTCCTACCCCACCAAGGCCAGGTAACCTTGAACATGTGTTGCTTGCCAGTATTGCTTTACTCCACCTAGTGGCAGCAACATTTGAGCACCTGAGGTTGTTCTACCAAAGTATTTCCAGGAAGGCTGTTACTGGGAGTGGGCAAAGTGTTGGGTTGGAGCCTGCTCTCTTTGTTCCAGAACTATAGAAAGTCTGGTACTACAGGTGATCTGGGGGCATAGTTGCTACCTGGAGTGGAGCAGAAGAGCTGAGGAAAAGTCTCTAGCCCCTAGATCCCCTGGAGTAACAGGCTTTTTATAAGCCTCCAGTGTCCTGCCAAAACCCTGTTCTGGAACACAGGGAGTAGACACCCACCCAAAACTTTGCCTACTCCCAGTAAGAGACTTTGTGGATCAGCTAAAACAACCACACTACCTATAGACAGCTGCTAACTGCTTACTGAGGCTGGCTCCTACACCATCAACACCAGGTACAAAACCTTTCTTTAATGATTTATTGATATACAAGACCCAGTTTCAGGAGAAATACACCCTCTGAACTCACTACAGAGCTGATGTGGGTCTAATAAGATTCAGCAATTCATGCAGATACCAAGCCAAGAGGCTTCCTGCATATCTGTATATACAGCACTAATTGAGTAGTGTATATAAAACAATGAGGAAGGCAGTGATAGTAATAAGCTTTCCCTGCCTTCTCAGTGGAAAGCTGGCTAGTGCTGATAGCTATCTCTCCATTCACACAGCGACACAATTAGCATTTCAGATGGTCCGGGCAGAGTAAGAGGTTTACTGCCCCCGATGTTTAGAGTTAATCACATTTTATATTTTACATATAAACTTGTGACCTAAATCATATGGACACCTTTGTACCGATTTTTATAAAATTATTTATTTACTTCCTAAATGCAGAATTAAAAATGGATTAAAATGTCCCACTATCCTGCTGCAGTGGAGTTTAAGTTAAGTCCTTCAACGGGCTGCCTGTCTAGAAATAGCAGAGATAGCAGATGGGAGAGGGTGGAGGCTGTACACAGCAGATCAGAGCATTAAGGAGAACGGAGAGCATCCATGGAGCACAACTCACACAAAGCAGTTTGAAGAAGAAGAGGGAACCCTTGCTGCAAATACTGAATTTCTAAGCAGACAGAGGTCACACCAAGCATGTATTACTGGAAGGACGGTCCACACGAGAAAAGTCTGACATTAAGAGCAGGCTACAAACTGAATTAACCCCTTAAACACTGGGCCTGAAAAGGCCTTAACCCCTTAACGACCACCCACCATCTTTTGGTATCGGCATTTCACTTCATTCTTCTGCAGCATCGTCTTTTGGTGTCACTGCAGGCATCAAGGTTTGTGGCTCCCGTTGTCGCAGCAGCGCTCAGAACAGAGCTGCACTTCACAGCTCTGTTCCCAGTTCAGCCTCTGCAAGCACTGGGTAGTGGGGGAAACCTCTGCTCCCCCGCAATTAACCCTTTGATTGCCGCAGTGACCATGGCATAATCAAGCAGGCTTTCCCCTGCTCTGTCAGGTGATCGGGACTCCGGTGACCCAACAGAGCCCTGGAAATGGCTGCACAGTCAGCCCTGGGGACCTAGAGTAGCCCCAGGGCTGTCTGTGTAAGAAGCCAGCTATCAGGGCAGACCGTGTGCTGCCCTGAATGCTGCCTGTGTCAAAGTGACACATATATGAATATGCTAATACATTACTAAATTTTAAAAAAAAGTAAAACACCTACACATATTAGGTATCCACATGACCATAATAACCCATAGAATTAATATAACAAGTTATTAAGTGTGAAATGTAAGTGGTGCAAGAAAAAAAAGAAAATTTAAAAAAAAAAATTGCAATTTAAGTGAACTTAAACGATTCTCCCAGAATGTATAACTTGTCCCAAATAAAACGAGGCCTCATACAACTGTGTCATTGAAAAAAATAAGAACATTACTACTGTTGAAATGCAAGAAGGCAAAAACTACAAAAATGTGCTGGTCATTAAGTACTTTTCAGGCGTTCGGCTTGAGGGATTAATGACCAGCATTTGTTTTGTCTTTTCCTCCTTGCGTTGCAACAGTTGCAACTTTTTTTATTTTTTCAGTGACGCAGTTGTATGAGGACTTGTTTAATGCGTGAGAAGTTGTACTTTCTAGGCGCATAGTTTGAGTTTATATATAAATTACTGCAGAATTTTCTTTCAATTTTTTTGTTTGTTATGTTTTTATAATATTTCACACTTAATAATGTCTTAGAATAATTCTACAGATTATTACGGCCATGTATATACCAAATATGTATACTGCTTTTTTGTGTAACAGAGGCAAAATAATTATTTTTTTAATATTTATTTTTATTCTATTATTTATTGTATTTTTTTCACATTTTCTTATGTTTTTTTTTTTTTTTTTTTATTCCTATGGAGGGATAACTATTTTGCAAATTTTTTTTTAAAATTTTTAATTTATTAGCATACATGAATATGCTAATACCTTACATTCTGGGTCAGTCTGATACAGGCTGCAGTCAGGGCAGCATGCAGTTTTCCCTGACTGCAGGCTTGTTATACAGACAGCTCTGGGTCTACTCTTGTTCTCCAGGGCTGACTGTGCAGACATTCCCTTGTCTCCATCGGGTCATCAGAAGTCCCAGTCACCCGATTAAGCACGGGAATGCCCTTTGGTTATTCTGTGATCACTGACCGTGGCAATCGAGAAGCTAAGCATCAACGATCAGAAGCTTCCTCCGCTCCCTGGCACTTACAGAGACTGCTCTAGGAACAGAGCTGTTAACTAGTGCAGTTACAGTGCAGTTAGCCTCAAAACTCCTATTTCTGCTGTGGTCTAAAGACATCGCTGCAGAAAGAAGACTTGTATCACCTGACATCTATAGTCGATGGGCAGTCATTAAGAAGTTAAAGAGAGTCTAAAAATAAACAGTGGAAATTGAAGAGTAAAATTAAGAGCAAATTTTTAACTCAAGGTAAATACTAACATATGTAAGAATAATTTCATGTCAAAAGTGTCTATAGCTCTTTTCACTTCATGTTATGTGAGCATGTTCAGCATATCACTAGGACAGTAGTTCCTGATGCAAAAGCCTTATGTTGCTATAGGCTCCAATTACCTACCATAGGCTAAAAGAGTGCACTTTTTGTCTCCATTAGAGTTGTAAATGTTATTGTATATTTTTTTTATTAACTACATAGAAAAGCATAGTAAACTTTGCTTTTCTTTGCAGAGATATCTCACAAAATGCAAATACCATAGAGTATATTTTATGTTTTACATGGAAGCCTATGGATGATGCACATGACTTCATACCTACATAGTGCAACAACTGAAAATTTATACATTTGGATATCCTAAGTTTCATTGGAATCTGAAGAGCATCTAATTGCTAAGTTTGTACTCAGACCTAGTTCTCCTTGTGAGCTGAAATGAATATAAGAGCCTTATAGTCAGTAAGGTCACTCACAGCTGTTCTCTTCTTCACCTTACAGTAATCAATCACAAACCCTTCTCCAACTAGAGCTTTCCTGGCAAAATCCTCATCATATGTGAAAACATGAATCTTGTCTTTCCCGCTTGTCAAATAAGTTGTACCTAAAACCCCAATCAACAGAAAGCGTCCTCCAGGTTTCAACAACTTTGTGAACTTCCTGAGATATCTTATATAATCATCTCGATCTTTGCTGATAACATCTAGGAGCATAGCACAGATGATACAATCTGCTGGAGGTAAGACTTTCGGGTCCAGTATATTCTCTTTCTCAAGGTCTCATTTCACAACATGTTGAACTGCTGATCTCACTTTTTCCTCTTTGTTCTGTAATTGGTCACTGAAAGAAACACAAATCATAAAGTGAGTGTCCCACAGTCAATTTAAACACAACAGCATGAAAGCTCAGAAGTTAGCTCTGGATCACTGGCTTCGGTATTAGTAGAAATGCCTAAGAAATCAAACTATGGCTTTTGTCCTAATTGTCAAACATATACCTCGCCCTTCCAACAGTGCCTATCATAATACAGGACCCCGGGGATAAGAATAATGAGCTGAGTGGTATAATGTAGATTTTACTACTGATGTCTAAAATGTTGCACTTCTATATACAAGTACTGTAAAATTAAAGTAGGTAGAAAATACACTTCTAACACATTTCATTTATTGTATCTACTTCATGCCTCTTGTACACTAATCACAGTGACAATGGGATCACCTCAAATTTAGATGAAAATATTACCATTTTCCTTCTATCTCTACATAAAGTTTTGTCGCATGTCCCCACTCGAATGCTCCCGTACGTGTGTTCAGCCATCTCTTCAGCTCTAGAATACATCGGTCCTGGACCTTCAGCACTATGACTTTTTGGAAAAACTAACAAGCTGCATACAAATGATGAACTGCAGAGCCACTGCTGAGGTCAATCAAGATATCACCTTTAATATGACCTGCAGAAAAAAATATATAAATTTCATTACTGAAACATCTAATATATTAAACCTTCCTAGATGTTGTAGAAATACAATAGCATAAGTCTATATCATTTACTGCTTTTCAATATTTAAGAATAAGTATTTCTTTATCTACCCTATATAACTTTGTTCCCCTTTCAGTATTTAAGTTCTGGACTGGCTTTGTAGAATATACCAATCAACACCCCAGTATTGTAACATACTTACAAATGAGTGTATTATGCATTCTAAGCTTCAAAAAATATTAAGATTTCTACATTACTGGTAACATGAGTATAAAATGATGGATGATGAATTTTGTTTCTAAGAACACAATATCCTACATTAAACAGTAGATTCTTAAAATTAATGGAATGTTCCCATCTCACACATTAGTGGCCGATTGAAAGGATAGTCCATCAAAGTCTAATCGTTGTGGGTCCCACTTCTTGTGTCATACCTACCACTCGAATGGGCCCCCAAAAGTATACAGCTCAAAATGGAGTGCTGGTAAGTCTTGCTCAAGGCTGTCCATTCTGTTCTGTTGGAGTACCCAGTACAAGTGAGCGGTGTGTTTGGCAGAACTCTTAACTCCCAGAGGTCCTATCGATATCTCAGCAAAGTGTGAGATGGGAATGCCCCTTTAAGTTCTACTTGATCAAAAACTGATTTGGAATTGGTTTGGAAATGACAGTAGCACAAACTGATATCTCTGACTGTATATTAGAGTCTTATGACTGTGTTCCAGGTTATCATAGATAAAAGAGAACAGTAAATGTCTTTGGCAAAAAACAGAAATTGTCAGATAACAGCAGATTTGTAAAGTAATTACACCCTCACTTTTGAGTTGAATGTTATTATTCTTAACATTATTCTGAATTTAAAAGTTCTGGAGACTACAAAAGGAAAAACAGTGACGCTGCAACAGCCTGAGACTTTATATTCTTCATCATACTCAATGTCCAACGCTTTGCCCTGCTCACTTCAGTTAATACATAAAACCGGGAAAGCACTTCTACCCCATCTGATTTTCTATATCCCAAAAATGTTTCCCCAAATAATATTCATTTGTTTAAAAAAGTTTATACCCGGTTAAATGTAGAAAGGTACATACCGTCGGCGAAAGTTTTTGTAAGATTTTCAATGGGAAATGACAAAGCATCCTCTCCAAAGGTCATATCAGGTGAAAAATAGTGCTCCAGATTTTGTCTAGAATCCCAACCATGTTCAAGATAGTGCTTACAGGAGCTGGAATCCATGGTCTAATCTTGTATCACAGACAGAGTGACTGACTCTACCCCAGAGATTAAGATCTTGATGCAGTGTATAATTGCCAGGATTAAGTTACAAAGCATGTTAGTAAACATGACTTATCATATGACATCATTAACTTCTTTTTTAATATTCATGAACTCTTCATGAGTTTGTTATAACAGAATCACATGAAGAATAAAACTATAGGTTAACACATTTGTTATATTGCAAAAAAAGAACAACAAGAAAAAAGTCTCAACAAAATTATGTCTATGCTAGTCTTCTTTGCCTTTAATAAAGAGTGGGGAAGTATTCATCTCAATCCAGAATCAAAAAAGTATAAAACTTAAAAAATATATTTTAGTTTGGTTATAACCATAGTAGTGAAAAGTGCAGGCTTCAATAATTCTTGTGGATGTTAGTATATTGATGACCTTATTGTCAATACCTTTGTTAGTTAACTTCCTCCTGTGAACTTCAATGTCATCAGAATCACAATAAATAGATACGAATGACAAGTCCATTTCCGTTAGAAGTCTGGAATGTACCCAATTCTAAAGATTCAAAAATTCAGGGACCCAGACTTAGGATGGCCAATGTGATGTTATTTATGGTTAACGCGTCGCTGATCTTTCTGATCTTTTTGTTTCAAAAAGAAAGTTATAAACAAAGTCTAGATGTCAGCTGCTCAGCTCCTATCGAGAACACGGTCTTTAACATTTTCTTCTATTCCCAGTGGTTTCTAGGTCTATAGCTATTGGTCTCTAGTTTTAACTGAGCACTGAGCACTCTTCTGCTGACATGTCTTCCTTCTCGCTAACAACAACTTTCACATGAGTGATTGTAATGACAATTTTATTCTGTAATTATTCTATATACAGTAGCACCATTATATCCATATCGCTGTACAGAGATTGTCATTATTCATGTTGCTCCCTGTTCCCATTAGGGCTCACAGTCTGAATAATCAATCATTATGATTTCCAAGTGCAATGGAGACCGGGTTACCCCGAGAAAACCATGGAAACATGAGGAGAACATACAAACTCTTTGTTGTCATTGTTGGGATTTAAACTATGGACCCCAGT
The DNA here is from genome assembly GCA_025379985.1 of Phyllomedusa bahiana. Lineage (NCBI taxonomy): Eukaryota > Metazoa > Chordata > Amphibia > Anura > Hylidae > Phyllomedusa > Phyllomedusa bahiana. The sequence goes on along the minus strand of JAODAL010006556.1, from coordinate 10,061 downwards.
GGTACAAACCACTGAGCCACTGTATTATATTGTGCTGACCACAGATCCTCCATGCTATACTGTACTATGCACTGAGCCACCAAATTGTCAGATCTTAACCGAACATTCTTCCATGTAAGAAGCTTGTGAAAAGCTTGCTTGGCCAATCTTATCTCTTTTATCTCAAACCTAAGTCCAATGTTTTAGAACATGCAACTCCTTCAGCAATCAACTGAGGCATCTGTGGTAAGTTGAATGTAGCCTGTTGGTTAAAAGGATTTCCCTTTTAGAAAATTATCCTCTCTTGACCCTTACCTGGTGCCAACACAACCTTTATCCTCACATTCCTGGAGCTCCGATCCCATCCTTTGAGCATGTCTGATGGTAAATCCTTCACATGTGCTTTCATCCAAGAAACTGTCTCTGATCTAGAAGTTTTGCTAAATCCAATATATTGTGCTGAAAAGTTCATCTCTCTTCCCATAAGTCTTTTAGAATATTTTTTCTGTATTGACACCATTTGGTTGTATGTGTGTATACTTTAACACTATGTGGGACTGTATGATACTGTGTGCATACTGCTTAACTATGTGGGAAAGTATGGCGCTATTACACAAAATATAGCTACATTATTTCTCTCACAGTCAGGCCCGGACTGGCGGTGAACTTAATCAGGCAAGCTGGTGTTTCCCCCCAGTGGGCACGGGTACCAGCGCCAGTCTGTGGCACAGCTACAGGGGCCGCAGCGGTCACTTATGCAACCGAACCACTGTGCCCGGGGGCCCCCCTCGCCACAAGGCTGCATGGTTGGGTCACAGGCGGTGGCTCCAGCAGAACAGCCAGGATTTTCTAGTTCAGCCCTCTGGAGGCCGCGATGCAGGTAGCACAATGCGATGATGTCATCACGCTTCCTGCTCCGTGGCCCGCACTAGGCTGTAAGCACCAGACCAAGACAAGAGGAAGGAAAGAAAGACAACTGGTTAGTGACTGGGGGCTAATTACTGGGAGTGGCCCTACCTGGCTAATAACTGAGGGCTAATTACTGGGGGCGGTCCTACCTGGCTAATGACTGGGGGCTAATTACTGGGGCAGCCCGAGCTACCTGGCAAGTTACTGTGGACAGCCCTATCTACCTGGCTATATACTGGGGACAGTCGTAAATAGCTGGTTAATTAATGGGGGCAGCCCTAACAACCTGGCTAGTTACTGGGGGAAGTTCTATCTACCTGGCTAATTACGGGGGGAAGGCCCTGTCTACATACCTAATTAATGGGGGAAGGCCCTGTCTACCTACCTAATTAATGGTAAGGTCCTGTTTACCTACTTAACTACTGGGGGCCTATGTAACTACCTTCCTAATGGGGGTCCTATACACCTATTAACTGTGGTGAGCCATATATACCTACCTACCTAATGAGATGGTCTATATGGATACCGAATGTATAGGCCATTAATGTTAACCACTTACCGACATTTGACGTACCCATACGTCAAGGTCAGGTAGGGTTTCCCGCAAGTTGACGTATGGGTGCGTCATGAAAGTAAAGGATCGCCGTGTCTAAAGTCACATTAATCCTGGGAAGATGGCTACTGTCCTTGACAGCAGACCTTCTTTCCTCAGTGTCCTGGGATGCAGCGATGCCCTCCCCCATCATCAGCGATCACTGTGATTGGCTGTTCAAATCTTACTAGATAGGCAGAGCCTTAGGTTAGTGGATGTTAGGTTAGTTATGTCCGCTTATTGAAAAAATATTTAGCTTCTTATAGTTAGAGAGAAGTGTGTATACGAATATATATACAGTATATGTAAATCTTAAATTTATTTAGCATTAGTGATGGACGTTTATAACTTTTTTATAGACATTCGTAAAGGAGTTTATTTATTTTTTTTAGTTTAGCGTTAGTGATTTATTTTTACTAAACTTTTCATTTTTTATTTTATAAATAATTGTAATCCCACACAAAAATTACAACATACACCTCTCATCATACTTTTTTACACAAACACGTGTCTAAGCACAATATACACCACCTGGCATTATTTTTTACACAAACTTGTGTTGAAGCACATACATGTTACATGCCCCATGAAATATCCCAAAATGTCCCAATCTTTTCAGAGGCACTACTCAGCAGAGGAGGCGTATGCTTTCCAGGCCTCCGATAGCGATTCCACCAGTGATGCGGACAAGGAGTTTATTGCGTTCGTCTTGTCCGAATCCATCAAATCCTCCTCCGCTGATGGAGGTCCCTCCCGTAGATGCCCCCATAGCTCAGAGGAGGCCATCCCCCAAGTAATGACCCCATATGGACTCCCGCCCCAGATGATTACAAACCACAAATCCCTGAATTTGTGGCTACCCCAGAAGTTGGTATAGACACTACAGGCCTGACTGAAAGAGATTTTTTAAAGTCTTTTTCTCTGAGGATTTTGTAGATGTCATCGAGGAACAGACTAATCTCTATGTCCAGCAGTTTTTGGCCCTAAACCCCATGTCTTCATTCTGCATGTGGACCCCCGTAGAAGTTGCAGAGATGATGATTTTTTGGGACGTTATTCTGCATTTGGGTATAGTGAAGAAGCCTGAGGCCCGGCAGTATTAGAGTACTGATATTTTTTGCAGTACTCCTTCTTACCTCCATGCAATGTCCTTTACATGCTTTGAACAAATACAAAGATTTTTACATTATGTCAATAATGCACTGTGCCCGCCCTGTGATGACCCCATTTATGATGCTTGTATAAAGTTTGGCCTGATATCACCCGTTTCAGCGCCAAATTTTCAGCGGTCCATACCCATGAGAAATTTATTTGTGTGGATGATTCCCTCTTACATTTCAAGGGCAGGCTTAAATTTCGCCAATACGTGCCCTCTAAAAGAGCATCTTACAGGATAAAAATATACAAGCTGTGCGAGAGTACCTCTTGGTACACCCACAGTTTCCAGATTTGAAAAGGGAAGGACAGCCGTATAGTCATATTTGCTAATTTTTGGAAGTGGCCTTCAGGGATATTTTGAATTGCAGCACGCTGCCTTGATGGTTTGAGTCAGCCACACCCCCTGTTTTACATTACACACCCTCTTTTGCACAGTTACACCCCTTTGTCACATCTATGTAACGGCTTTGGAGGGCGCTGGGTGCTGGATCTCGTAACCAGTATCCAAGCTGGGTAACAACATATCAATCAGTTTTCCTTCAGAGCCGAGCTACAATGTGGTCCCTATGCACCAGGTGATGTCAGGGCAGCATCTCATGATGCTTTGCCCTGGCACCACCACTATGTAAAAAGCAACCAACTGCCAGTAAAAAAAGTACTCACATGTATAAAGTGGTACAGCTGCCATATAGCCTTAGGCTAAAACCAAACAAACATTGTGACTATGTTTGGCCCCTTTTCAGCCATATATGCTGCACTAGTGTGTACAGTGTGTGACACCTTTTCGGAGCATTTTTCGTCAAGGTTTTTCCCCTTGCTATTAATTTGTATGGGTGAAAACTTCGTTCAAAGCCTCATTAAAACTTCATCACAAAACTCTTCTGAAGAGGCATGTTTCAGGAAAGGTTTTGATGCTGTTTTGAGTGCTGAAAAATCAGCACACATACAGCATCCAAATAAGCTGTGTGAACAAACCCTAATAGGCTTGCCCAAGAGTGTATTCTAAAAGTTACCAGTACTTGATATGGCCAGTACAAATAAAATACTGGCACTGGCCCCCAGGCAGTAAAGCCGTCACTGTCGATGGTTTACCAGATTGATGGCAAACCTGCCATAGCAGGAGATGTACCAACTCTTCATGGAGACCAGGAGGACTCCCCCTTTTTAGGGACTCTCCCTGATGATCTGGGAGAGTTGGTAAGTATGCATATAGTACCACCAGAATGTTCCACTTCCCTAAAAATAAGTGGAAAGATAGTGTGGGATTTGGTGCCCCCACTGCTGGATAAAGGTTACCACCTGTTTGTGGATAACTTTTACACCAGCATTCTACTTTTTAAGTGCCTCAGCTGCAGACGTACAGCAGCCTGTGGCACAGTGCACATGAATCAGAGGAGACTCCCTAAACCCTTTGTTGCGCAATTGCTCCCAATGGGAGAAATCAGGTCTCAATCCAGGGATGACCTTCTGCTGGTCAAATACAAAGATGTTCTTGTATTGACCACAAGTCAGGGCCACAGCACTACCCCTGCCCCTGTACAAGGTACCAGTACAGTCGCCCACAAACCCGACTGTATTACGGATTACAATCGGTACATGGAAGTGGTAGACTTGTCGGACTAGGTGCTGAAGCCATGTAGTGCCACATGGAAGACCAAAGTGTGGTACAGAAAGCTGTTGTGCACATTGTGCAAATGGCGATGTATGACACTTTTGTTCTTTTCCGTTGTACAGGCCAAGCAGGGACATTTATTACTTTCCAAAAGAAGGTAATAAAGGCGCTTGTTTTTGGAAACCAGAGTGAGGGCCTCAGCACTTCTGGTTCTGACGTTCCCGGAATTGTACCTGGGCAGCATTTCCCTAATGAAATCCCCTCCATTGGTAAAAAGGGAAGGACACAAAAATGGTGCAAATTTTGATACAAAAGGGGATCAAAAAAGACACAATTAGAGATGAGCGAATCTAACGAAGTGGAACTCATTTAGAATTTCAGGAAAACTTCGGTTCGGCGCGAAGCCAAAGTTTATGATACTTCGCGGGAATCAAACGTCTTTTTTTTTTTTCAATGGCTGTGAGCACATGGCATGACATGGAGCAGAGAACTCTGGGAGAAAGAAATACCCTAAATGACATGTGCAGACATGAAGCCAACTAGCAACCAGCGGGCTTATGTGACATCACAGCCCTATAAATATGGCAGCCATGTTAAATTCTCGCACTTCTTACTGTGACTCCTGTCAATAAGCATCTGGCTGCTGCACTATATTGCACTCTTTAGCAAATAAACTCATTTTTTTCAGCTACTGGAGTAAAAGACCTTTACAAGTGTGTGTCATATACACACCTGTTACTCAACCAGCGTTATTATTTTTAGTGTTGAGCGATTATTATCGACAAAGTTGAAATCGGCACAGTTTTTATGTTGATCGGATTTTTTAGATCACGCGATAATTTAGGTTAAAATCTGTTCATCATCTATTAATATCGCGCCATTTTCGGAGCTTCCTGTCATTTTGGCGGCCAGCAGATCAGCTTACAGAATAGAGCAGGGTGAGATGTGTGTGCGACGTCATGACTGGGATGTGTATGGTTGCGATTGGCTGGAAAAATCACATGACCTCGTTTTACATAGAAGAGCCCTTCCTGTTCATGATCAGAGTCTCAGCGTCTCATAGCAGTAGGACGTGCGCTCTGCCTGTGTCCAAACAGCTCAGCGAAATTATTCTATTTCTGCACAGAGAAACCTCTACTGTTAGCTGTGATCCTTACAACTTAGTTAGATCAGAGATTTGAAGATTTTATGTAGTTAGGTAGAGAACTTTAAAGGAGCATCTACCGCTGTAAAGTCACCGGGGGATAGCGGGGGGGTCCCGTGGATGAACACAGACAAGCTCTTTAAAGAATACTGGATATAGTTCACCAAGACTTATTGTAGATATTGCACTGTAATAGCTTTATTATTAACAGTTTTCTATTGAAATATTTCCTGGATATTGGGCAGCCGAACTTATATTAGGATACACATCTTTTCTAGTAACTGCAGGTCTCTTTGTTAGGGTTGCAAAACTCCACTTTTTTTATCAGATATACATTTCAGATTTCTTTTCAATTTTGCCCATTCCAGCTTTTTTGATATAGCCACCTTGCAGTTAAATAGAATCCAGCAATTTTGTAGTCAGCACAGGTTGATAGGTGCCAAAATACCCTTTTATTATCCGAATAACATTTCAGATGCGTGTTTTTTCACTTTGGCACAGTACATCTTTGTTCATTGAGGCACATTGAACTAAAAAGTGAATACAGCAATTTTGTAGTCACCGAGGTGAATTGAAAAGGTGCCAAAAACCTTTTTTTATCCGATTTAATTTCAGATACGTTTTTTTCACTTTGGCGCCCTATAGCTTTGTTCATTGAGGCACCTTGCACTTAAATGTGAATACAGCAATTTTTTTAGTCACCCCCAGGGGAATTGAAAGGTGCCAAAAATATCTTTAAAATCCGAATACATTTCAAGATATGTTTTTTTTTTCACTTTTTGGCAGTCAAACTTTGTTGATAGATCTACTTTGCAGTTAAATTTTAATCCAGCAACTTTGTAATCACCACAGGTTGATAGGTGCCAAAAATACCTTTTATTATCAGTATACATCTCAGATACGTGTTTTTTCACTTTGACGCACTACAGCTTTGTTGATAGAGCTACTTTGCAGTTAAATGTGAATACAGCAATTTTGTAGTCACCACAGGTTTAAATGAAAGGAGCCAAAAATAAACTTTTATTACCGAATACATTCAGATACGTGTTTTTTCACTTTGGCGCACTACATCTTTGTTCCTTGAGGCACCTTGCACTTAAATGTGAATACAGCAATTTTGTAGTCACCACAGTTAAATTGAAAGGTGCCAAAAATACCTTTATTATCTAAATACATTTCAGATACGTGTTTTTTCACTTTGGCACAGGCCAGCTTTGTTGATAGGGCTACTTTGCAGTTAAATTTGAATACAGCAATTTTGTAGTCACCACAGGGAAAAATTTAAAGGTGCCAAAAAATAACTTTTATTAAACCGAATACATTACGATACGTTTTTTTTTTTTCACTTTTGGTCAGTCTCTCTTTTTTTATAGATCTACTTTGAAGTTAATTTTGAATCCAGCAACTTTGTAGTCTCCACAGATTGATAGGTGCAAAAAAAACCTTTATTATCAGTATTCATTTCAGATACGGTTTTTTTCACTTTGCGCAGGCAGCTGTGTTGATAGAGCCCCCTTGCAGTTAAATTTGAATCCAGCAACTTTGTAGTCCCCCACAGGGGTACTGATAGGTGCCAAAAATACTTTAATATCCGTAACATTCAGACAGGTGTTTTTTGCACTTTGGGCAACAAGCTTTGTTGATAGATCTACTTGCAGTTAAAAATTTTAATACAGCAATTTAGTAGTCACCACAGGTGAAATTGATAGGTGCCAAAAAATACCTTTTATTATCCCGTATACATTCAGACAGTGCTTTTTCACATTTGGTCATCATGCTTTGTTCATAAGCTACTTTGTAGTTAAATTTGAATACAAACAATTTAGTAGTCACCACAGGGGAATTTATAGGTACCAAAAATACCTTATATTATCCCGTATACATTTCAGACAGGTGTTTTTTTCACTTTTGGTCAGTCAAGCTTTGTTCATAATAGCTACTTTGTAGTTAAATTGAATATAGCAATTTAGTAGTCACCACAGGTGAATTGATAGGTGCCAAAAAAAATCTTTTATTATACCGTAAAAATTTCAGACAGGTGTTTTTTTTTCACTTTTGGTCAGACATGCTTTGTTCATAGAGCTACTTTGTAGTTAAATTTGAATACAGAAATTTAGTAGTCACCACAGGTGAATTGATAGGTGCCAAAAAATACCTTATATTATCCTGTATACATTTCAGACAGGTGTTTTTTGCACTTTTGGGCAGTCAAGCTTTGTTGATAGATCTACTTTGCAGTAAATTTGAATCCAGCAACTTTGTAGTCACCACAGGGTACTGAAAGGTGCCAAAAATACCTTTTAATATCCGTATACATTTCAGACAGGTGTTTTTTTCACTTTTGGTCAGTCAAGCATTGTTGATAGATCTACTTTGCAGTTAAATTTGAATCCAGCAACTTTGTAGTCACCACAGGTTGATAGGTGCCAAAAATACCTTTTATTATCAGTATACATTTCAGACTTGTTTTTTTTCACTTTGGCGCAGGCTGCTGTGTTGATAGAGCCACCTTGCAGTTAAATTTGAATCCAGCAACTTTTAAGTCACCACAGTTGTAATGATATGGCAAAATGCCTTTTAAATATCTGTATACATTTCAGAACAGGTGTTTTTTTTCCCTTTGGTCAGTCAAGCTTGTAGATAGATCTACTTTGCAGTTAATTTTTAATCCACAACTTTTTGTAGTCACCACAGGTGTACTGATAGGTGCCAAAAATACCTTTTAATATCCGTATACTTTTTAGACAGGTTTTTTTCACTTTTGGTCAGTCAAGCTTTTTTGATGATCTACTTGCAGTTAAATTTTAATCCAGCAATTTTGTTTTGATTTGAGAAATAGCTGTGATTTGCCGTCTTTAATAAGAGAACCCTTTCCAAAACTGTTTCATACCTTCTCAATTTTTAATATTTCTGAACATGGAGCGAAATTCAAGTGGTAAGCGAGCAAAGAGGGGGTAGGACAGGAGGTAGAGGTACGAGAGAAAGTGCTCCTTCCATGTGTTGGGGAACAACACGCATGCCAGCGGATTTGTCAGTTGCAGGACCGTCAGGCCTGTCTTCGCTGGGGGCAGGGCCCTGTGAATCTCATAACGAACAGCATCGCCAATCTGTTCTTCAGTGGTTAATGCAAAACCCGCATCCAGCAGTCTTACCTCCTCGTCCTCCCAGTCACGGCCACAAATGTCATCATCAGCATCATCAGCATCCTCCAACATGAAGCAGCCCAAATGTCAACTCGTGTACCCACCACTGTGGAAAATCCTTTTTCTGAAGACCTCTTTGATGACAAAATGCGGTTGGGGTCAAAAGGGCATGTTAAAAATAAAGGGCCAAAGGAGATTTTCTCGTCGACCCAGTTTCTAAATCCCATCAGAGGGAGAAAAGGGAACCGGGTCAATACCAAAAAATCCCGGGGGGTCGGAAAACGCCTTGCCCCCTCTTGCTTGTACCCGCGCTCCGGAGCAGAAGTCGGGACACGAAGTCAAATTTATGTTGATGTAGAGATGAGACTTTGCGGATCCAACTGGTCTTTTCAGCAGAATTTGCTTGCGGCGCTTCATCCTGTGGGGGGAAAGCAATGGGGTAGTGTCATTGGGGGTCCCCCTCAAAAAAAGGGGGAGAGGGCGGTCGCAAAGTCCCGCTATATTTTCCGCCCCCAGGGCAGGGGAAAAACCCCGCTCCCGCAAATCGCCGCAAAAAGTCCAGGACCTTCAACCTTTGGGCCTTCTTTGAGCAAGCCTCTGATTCACCCACATGTCATACCCCGCCTTTCCCTTAAACCCCAAAAATTAGAGCAAGGGAACCTTAGGGGTTAACCACCCCCAACTGTCTATCACATGCACGTTTGCATGATTTTAAAGGAGGAACATTGGGCCCAAAAAAAGCCAGACCGACCCGGGCCTCCAACCACTGTCACCCCCTCTGTCTCCCCCTCCCTCCCCCTCCCCACCACCAACTTTCCCACTCCCTGTCCTCAGATCAGATCAGGGATAGCTCCGCTTCACCTCCCCCTCGCCCCCGGGGACCAAAGAGCCCAAACCCAAAAACCATCCTACCCTTTCCTTCCGCCCTTTTTTATGTCCTGCACCCTACAGCGGCCTCTAGCAAAACCCCCCTTCGTCTTCCAGTTTGGGAGCAGAAGACACACTTTAAAACCCCAAAACCCTCCCAAAAAAAGCCGAATGTCAGCATTGCCAGGCTTTTGGGCCTTGGGGAAAAGTTTTCCTTTCCGTTTTTGGACACAGGAAAGGGTTCCGCCACTTCATCCTTTGCCTCCCCCAATACCAATCCGGCAGGCATTTTTTTGCCGAAAAGCCATCCCTGCCCCCGGGCCAGCCACGGTCACCAAAAAATTAAAGCACTTTTCTGCTCTGTGGCCGGGGAAATCCATCTGACCACCGCAAAATGGACTGTAAGCACGGCCAAGGCCGCATTTCTCTGGACAGTCACTGTGTGGGTGTCTCGGTGTGACGGGGGGGCTCTCAGGCTCGGCGCACGCTCTTCAAAAACCCCCAGGATGGTGAGGCTCTTTCCCCCAAGGTCCTCTTGGGTTTACGGGCCCGGAAACCAGCCTGTTTTAAATTAATCTGTCTTGAGACCGCCCCCCACAGGAAGGCTTTGGACGGCTCTCCGCAACGAGACCCAGCGCTGGGTGGGTACAAGAACCC
>JAODAL010006555.1:0-132460 GCA_025379985.1 Phyllomedusa bahiana | reverse complement strand
AGGGGTCACCGCCCCTTGAGTAGAGCATCTCCTCAGCCTGATTCGCTGTGGTGTTACCGGTGTTCCCCATGTGGTGGCGCTGCTCCTCCGCCTTCTCGCCCACACAATGGCAGGTTAGCAGCCCCGTCCACTGTCCCGTCAGATAACGCCCTCTCCCCCCTCAGCCCTCATCAAGTCCCTTCCAAGCTTTTCCCAAAGGTGAGCTCTCCCGGGGAGGGGGCGCCAAAAGGGGAGGTGCCGGGGCGGGAAGGGAAGGGGGGAGAGCGGTCAGCGTCGCGCTCTCCTCAGTAGTAGCCTGTGCTGTGTGGAGCTGACTGCGGCGCGGCCGGACTACATGCCCGGAGGAAGCGGCGGTGCCCGCAGGTAAGAGGGGCCGGGGCTGCTATGTGGGGTCGTGCGCCTTGTTCTCCACGAGGGCTGCTCTCCGTGGCTTCCCCCTTTATTTAATTCTTGGTAAAAGCTATTGTGTCATGTGAATAGGCCCTGCAGGCGCGCACCCTAGGGGCAACTCCCCAGAACCTTCACTCACATTCAGCTCACAGGGGCCGCTTGTCTGTGGAGGATCATCATGGGGGCACGGGGTTCCCGGCACCAGGTTTGGGGATATCAGTGGGGTTGAGGGGCGCTGTGTCCCCCCCGGCCCCAGTGTGAGGAGTCATCAGTGGGGGCGCTGTCCCCCCGGCACCAGGTGTGGGGAGTCATCGTGGGGGGTGGGGGCAGCTGTGCCCCCGGCACCGGTTTGGGGATAAAAGGGGGGGGCACTGCGGTCCCCCTGGCACCGGGTGTGAGGAGTATCAGGGGGGGGGTGAGGGCACTGTGCCCCCCTGGCACCAGGGTGGGAGTTCATGGGGGCGCTGTTCCCCCGGGGCACCAGGGTGGGGAGTCTCGTGGGGGTGAGGGCGGGTTTTGTCCCCCTGGCCCGGTGTGGGGGCATCGTGGGGGGGGGGGGCCAGCTGGGTCTCCCTGGCCCCAGGTGTGAGGAGCATCAGTGGGGGGGGGGGCAGCTGTGTCCCCCCGGCACCAGGTGTGAGGAGTCATCAGTGGGGGCAGCTGCGGTCTCCCTGGCACCAGGTTGGGGAGATCAGTGGGGGTGGGGGCGCTGTTCCCCCCGGACCGGTGTGTGGAGTCTCAGTGGGGGTTGAGGGCAGCTTTCCCCCCCGGGCCCACCAGGTGTGAGGAGTCATCAGTGGGGGGTGAGGGCAGCTGTGGTCTCCCTGGCACCAGGTGTGAGGAGTCATCAGTGGGGTGTGAGGGCAGCTGTGGTCACCCTGGCACCAGGTGTGAGGAGTCATCAGTGGGGGGTGAGGGCAGCTGTGTCCCCCTGGCACCAGGTGTGAGGAGTCATCAGTGGGGGGTGAGGGCAGCTGTGTCCCCCTGGCACCAGGTGTGAGGAGTCATCAGTGGGGGGTGAGGGCAGCTGTGGTCTCCCTGGCACCAGGTGTGAGGAGTCATCAGTGGGGGCAGCTGTGGTCCCCCTGGCACCAGGTGTGAGGAGTCATCAGTGGGGGGTGAGGGCAGCTGTGTCCCCCTGGCACCAGGTGTGAGGAGTCATCAGTGGGGGGTGAGGGCAGCTGTGTCTCCCTGGCACCAGGTGTGAGGAGTCATCAGTGGGGGCAGCTGTGGTCCCCCTGGCACCAGGTGTGAGGAGTCATCATGCTGGGTGAGGGCAGCTGTGTCCCCCTGGCACCAGGTGTGAGGGTAATCAGTGGGGGGAGAGGGCAGCTGTGGTCCACCAGGCACCAGGTGTGAGGAGTCATCAGTGGGGGTGAGGGCAGCTGTGGTCCCCCTGGCACCAGGTGTGAGGAGTCATCAGTGCGGGGTGAGGCAGCTGTGGTCCCCCCCGCCCCAGGTGTGAGGAGTCATCAGTGGGGGCAGCTGTGGTCCCCCTGGCACCAGGTGTGAGGAGTCATCAGTGGGGGCAGCTGTGGTCTCCCTGGCACCAGGTGTGAGGAGTCATCAGTGCGGGGTGAGGGCAGCTGTGTCCACCAGGCACCAGGTGTGAGGAGTCATCAGTGGGGGGTGGGGCAGCTGTGGTCTCCCTGGCACCAGGTGTGAGGAGTCATCAGTGGGGGCAGCTGTGGTCCCCCTGGCACCAGGTGTGAGGAGTCATCAGTGCGGGTTGAGGGCCGCCGGGGTCCCCCTGGCACCAGGAGTGAGGAGTCATCAGTGGGGGCAGCTGTGTCCCCCTGGCACCAGGTGTGAGGAGTCATCAGTGGGGGCAGCTGTGTCCCCCCGGCACCAGGTGTGAGGAGTCATCAGTGGCGGGTGAGGGCAGCTGTGGTCCCCCTGGCACCAAGGTGTGAGGAGTCATCAGTGGGGGCAGCTTGTGTCCCCCTGGCACCAGGTGTGAGGAGTCATCAGTGGCGGGTGAGGGCAGCTTTGGTCTCCCTGGCACCAGGTGTGAGGAGTCATCAGTGGGGGGTGAGGGCAGCTGTGTCCCTCTGGCACCAGGTGTGAGGAGTCATCAGTGGGGGCAGCTGTGGTGTCCCTGGCACCTGGTGTGAGGAGTCATCAGTGCGGGGTGAGGGCTGCTTTGGTCTCCCTGGCACCAGGTGTGAGGAGTCATCAGTGGGGGGTGAGGGTAGCTGTGGTCTCCCTGGCACCAGGTGTGAGGAGTCATCAGTGGGGGCAGCTGTGGCCTCCCTGGCACCAGGTGTGAGGAGTCATCAGTGGGGCGTGAGGGCAGCTGTGTTCACCCTGGCACCAGGAGTGAGGAGTCATCAGTGGGGGGAGAGGGCAGCTGTGGACACCCTGGCACCAGGTGTGAAGAGTCATCAGTGGGGGCAGCTGTGGTCTCCCTGGCACCAGGTGTGAGGAGTCATCAGTGGGGCGTGAGGGCAGCTGTGTCCCCCTGGCACCAGGTGTGAGGCCCCCACTGCGGCCATACAATCCATGGCAGCGCTGGGCATGTGCCCCTCAGTTTCCATAGTGTCTTCAGATTGAGTTCCATGGTGACCGATGGAAGCAGCTCAGCTGATGCTGCCCCCACCCCGTGCCAGGACTTCGGGTAGGCGGTCGCCTTGGACTCCACTTCTTCCCAGGCAGGATGCGGGCACAAGGCATGGTGTGGGGTTCTGATCCATTCAGGGGTGCTGTGTGCCTTACTTGCCTGGGCCTCCAGCACACCTTGTCCCGGTTCCGCGTATTCCATACCAGTGCCGCAGCTCTGCCGCCTGCCATAGAAATGCCTACTGTATGGGAGCCATGTACTTCTAATGGCCGGCATGGAGCGTTACATTGCGGGTGCCCCAGCTCCACACAGGACTGAATGCGAAGGTTTCCTAGAGCTGCAAAGTTTCCAGATTATATCCGTGTATTGTGGATCCCCTGCAGATTTCTCCTTCCATAGGTGGAGAGGGATCACAATACCTGCACAGCCCTCTTAGCTGATCTGACACACACATCCGTGTCCGTGCAGTTTGTTGTCACAGCAAGTAGATGCAATGTCTTACAGTCTCCTTCACTTTGGAGCACTCACCTTAGGCTCTATTCACACCACTCGATTCTTTGGAGTGAAACAAGCGCTTATTTCACAGGACATCTGCACATTTGTCAGGGGAAGTTCACACAAGGGGTTTTTGCCTCTGAAAGTGTCAGCGCTGTTTCCTCGTTGGACTTCAGATGAGAAAACGCTGCTGAGTGTCTGAGGCCGGTGCCCCCCAGCATGGTCGACATGTCAATGCCTTGTCACTGCTTACAATACACAACGAAAATAAGGAGAGGGCCCCATAGAGCGATGACTGCTCAGATTCTGACCGCTATTTTATTGCTTTTTTGAACCTTAGGGGGGCAGTTTCTGGCCGCTGCTTTGTGGATTCGGCCGTCCCCGTAAGGCTATGTTCACACATACGATGATACGATTTTGGATCCGAAAAACGTAGCATCGATCGGATCCAACACGCAGCTGGTTTATTTTAGGGCTCCTGCTGCGTCTTTCAGATCAAGAATTGACATGTCAGTTCTTGGAACAGATTCGAAGGACGCAATGAGACGCACATCAGCGATCACTCGTCTGAACGCCGATGCGTGTTTTACATTGCGAGAAGTGTAAATCACACCGCACATTGTTAGATCCATGTTTGGGTTCATCTAGACAGACCCAAACACACATCTAAAAGCGCGGATTCCCGGGGAACCGGCGCGCATCTAAAACCGCTTGTTCCCACGCACCCGCCACACATCTAAAAGCGCATGTTCCCGCGCATCTAAAAGCGCATGTCCCCGCGCATCTAAAAGCGCATGTCCCCTCTCATCTAAAATCGCATGTCCCCGCGCTTCTAAAAGCGCATGTCCCCGCGCATCTAACAGCGCATGTCCCCTCGCATCTAAAAGCGCATGTCCCCGCGCATCTAAAAGCGCATGTCCCCGCCATTCTAAAAGCGCATGTCCCCGCGCATCTAAAAGCGCATGTCCGCCGCGCATCTAAAAGCGCATGTCCCGCGCATCTAAAAGCGCATGTCCCGCGCATCTAAAAGCGCATGTCCCCGCGCATCTAAAAGCGCATGTCCCCCCCGCATCTAAAAGCGCATGTCCCCGCGCATCTAAAAGCGCATGTCCCCGCGGCATCTAAAGCGCATGTCCCCGCGCATCTAAAAGCGCATGTCCCCCGCGCATCTAAAAGCGCATGTCCCCGCGCACTAAAATCGCATGTTCCCGTGCACCCCCGCGCATCTAAAAGCGCATGTTCCCGCGCATCTAAAACGCATGTTCCCGCGCATCTAAAAGCGCATGTTCCCGGGGAACCGCCGCGCGTCTAAAAGCGCATGTTCCCGCGCACCCGCCGCGCCTCTAAAAGCGCATGTTCCCGGGGAACCGCCGCGCGTCTAAAAGCGCATGTTCCCCCGCGCACCCGCCGCGCCTCTAAAAGCGCTTTAGTCCCGCGCACCCGCCGCGCGTCAAAAAAGCGCATGTTCCCGGGGAACCGCCGCGCGTCTAAAAGCGCATGTTCCCGCGCACCCGCCGCGCCTCTAAAAGCGCATGTTCCCGCGCACCCGCCGCGCCTCTAAAAGCGCATGTTCCCGCGCACCCGCCGCGCCTCTAAAAGCGCATGTTCCCGGGGAACCGCCGCGCGTCTAAAAGCGCATGTTCCCGCGCACCCGCCGCGCCTCTAAAAGCGCATGTTCCCGGGGAACCGCCGCGCGTCTAAAAGCGCATGTTCCCGGGGAACCGCCGCGCGTCTAAAAGCGCTTGTTCCCGCGCACCCGCCGCGCCTCTAAAAGCGCATGTTCCCGCGCACCCGCCGCGCCTTGTGAACATACCCCAACCATTGAACAGAGCAGGATGTACCTTTCCAAGTTTTTTTTAGACGGTTTTTGGATTTGAAATCCAACTGAGAAAATCCAAGCTGTGTAGATGACCGCTCGATTTTCTATTGAAGTCTATGGAGATGGTTGACGATCGGTTTCAAATCCGAAAACAGTCTGAAAACCCTTGTGGACGTAGCTGACGGAACGGAGATGCTAATTTTCCATAACAATCAATGGGAGGCATTTTCCAGTAGTTTTTGACCCTTTTTTGGGGAGGATTAGGCCATGTCTACACGGCAATGTTAAAATGCCATCGGACATCCGTAGTATTGTAGCATCTCTGTACGGCGGTTTTTGGCGCAGCTTTTCCGCTCTGTATTTGGCTTACAGCCAGCCGTCATACATTGAGCTGTACTAGAATCCCCCACATTACGGGGGATTAGAGAACATGTTCTATAAACTGACCTCTGAAAACAGCTCAGGTTTCTATTGCGGTCTATGGGCACTGGTTATTATAGTCGGAATTTTGCGGATTATAAATACTGAGTCCACTTAAAAATCAAAAACCCGTGCTGTATAGACCGAGCCTTACACGCAGAATCCGACCCAAAATAAAGCATCAAAAACCACAGTGTGAACGGAGCGTAGGCACGGTTTTTCATGCGGTTTTGGCTGCGCTTTCTTTCATTCTGTCTTTTGCCTCTTTTTTGCTGCTTATTTTCATGTGTTTTTTCAGTACAGTAAATTGTACTTGATGGGTCTTTTGGCTCGTTTACACGATGAATATGGTCCTGCACGTCTGTCTGTTCTGCAGTGTCTAATGCATCAAGCTGAGCGCCTGCAGCTCACTCCCTGTGGTCCCACAGACCCTAATGTCACTTTCATGCACGACAAGTGTAAAATGTGGGTCGGATTCTGTTTAAGAACCCTGGCAGGTATTTTCTCATGTTTTGATGGTTTTGGGGGACGGTTCTGTTTGCGGATTTGCCCGTCCCCTTTAACCATTGAATATCACACCTTCCACCCGACAGCCAAGCCAAAGATTGTGCATGTTCCACGGTTCTGAGTGCCAGCGGTGTGAAAATCCGCCCAGTAGAAAACCATGCGGTGTAGACCACTGGGTGGATTTTCTATTGACGTCTACAGGGGTGGTTGACAGTCGGTTTTCAGATCCAAAAACCTCCTGAAAAACCTTGCCGTGTGAATGTACCCTAAAGGTATGTCCACACGGTGTGTTGAGTCCATGTGAACATACAGTTTTAGATACATGTTTGGATTAATCTGTTGGACCCTAAACGGACCCAAAGACACATTTAATAAATAGCAGTGTGATTTACTTGGTTTTAATATGGGACGCGCGTTGATATGGGACGCGCGTTGATATGGGACGCGCGTTGATATGGGACGCGCGTTGATGTGAGACGCGCGTTGATGTGAGACGCGCGTTGATGTGGGACGCGCGTTGATGTGGGACGCGCGTTGATGTGGGACGCGCGTTGATGTGGGACGCGCGTTGATGTGGGACGCGCGTTGATGTGGGACGCGCGTTGATGTGGGACGCGCGTTGATGTGGGACGCGCGTTGATGTGGGACGCGCGTTGATGTGGGACGCGCGTTGGCCTTCACACAAGTGATTGCTGTTGTGTCTTTCGGATCCGTTCTAAGAATTGACATGTCAGCAGGAGCCCTATGATAAACTATAGGGCGCGATCCTGCTGCATCAAAAACACGCAGCTGCGGCTTGGATACATGTTGGATCCGTTTAGGGTTCGATCGACGCTGCGTTTTTTGATGGGACTTTCGGATCCAAAAACGCTGTGTGAACGGCCCGTAAGGGTTAATGCACACAGGACAGATATGCTGCAGGTTTCTACAATGGATTTGTGTGTGGGAAATCTCCCGCTGCTTCCATACGGATGGCTATTACATTTCTCAGTAGCCAGCCTGTAACGTTAGGCTATGTGTACATGGTGTTTTTTTTCACACATAGTTTACCTCACAATCCCATGTTTTACACGTGCTACATGTACGTATCAAATAATGTATTTTTTTTTTTTTTTTTATCAGTGCGGACTCCAAGTCCATGTCACTTTTTAGGTC
Organism: Phyllomedusa bahiana; assembly: GCA_025379985.1. Classification (NCBI taxonomy): domain Eukaryota; kingdom Metazoa; phylum Chordata; class Amphibia; order Anura; family Hylidae; genus Phyllomedusa; species Phyllomedusa bahiana. The sequence continues at coordinate 125,114 of JAODAL010006555.1, read as the reverse complement.
AGAAAACATGTGAGGGGCCAGGACTGGAATCAGGCTTATTGAATGGGGCTAATCCATGTCCTAAGACATGTTAAAATCCACATGAAGAAGGAAGTGAAATACATGGCATAAATCAGAGTGTCTCTTGTGGTTTTCTGCCACCTATTTTTCCGTAGGGAAAAAACCCTAATTTTTGTCATTGTTCATGGTGTCCATCAGAATACTGTGCAAAGACAGTACCCAACATGCACCACAGTGAAGGCAGAGAGAGCAATGGGGCACCGTAGCCTTATTCGGACTACATATGCTTTCTGTGCCGGCCATTCAGAGAGTACAGCAAGCAGAGTCCCATATAAGATGCCTTGTCTCCCCTCCCTGATGCACATTGGGGCACATTTTTCACAGGTTCCTGACTGATGCCACAGATAGAAACAGTGATGAGGTGTAAACCAAGGCAAGGCTCACAGCTTATTTTTTGTAGTGATCCTGATTTCACAGGAGCAATGTGCATTTGGACACATGGTTTCTTTATGCTGTTTTTCCAAATCATTTGTGTCTCTTGCTGCTTATATTCTTACATGTCTTTTTCTGAGTACAGGAAACTTTATTGTACTTTATTTTTTTTGTGAGTTTACGCACTGATAATAGTCCTTTCCTTCGGTTTGGTGCAGCACGTAATGTGCATACAAAGCCCAGCTTTGTGCCTGGCATTCGCTTATTTAAGTCAGTCTGACCCTAATGTCATTTTGAACCATAATCGTTAAAGAAACGTAAATGTTTCGCATCATAAAGCTGGTAAAAAGACGCAGTGTGCATTCCTCAAGACAACACGTATGGATCTGCCGGTGTTCTGTCTTTCCATCGGGCAATGTGCAGTAGGATGCTTTCACTCGGTGCGGTTTAGGTTTTTCACTAGTAGTTCTGTACTGCAATGAATCTGTTAATAAGATAAAAAAAAATCTTTGCTGTGGCTCACCTCCTATTAGTGATGCACCTGTTCCTCCTCTCGTCTGTGTTTCCTGCTTTGCACGGATCTTTGTTGTCCACGACCTCAGGACTTGCAAACACTCATTGAAGGAAACCATAAAAAATTCCCATATCTCGATCCAGCTCAGGTACAAATAGACTTTCTTTATTCAATGATGGTAACAGAGGATAAAAGCATATCACTAGCAAATGCTAACGCGTTTCGGGCTTTTAACAATCTTAGCCCTTGTTCACAGCATGGCGTATAGTGAAGGAATGATTCCTTATGTTTGTGGGTGTGGTGATCTGTTCTCCCTTCGATTGTTAAAAGCCCGAAACGCGTTAGCACTTGCTAGCGATATGCTTTTATCCTCTGTTACCATCATTGAATAAAGCAAGTCTATTCGTACCTGAGCTGGATCGAGATATGGGAATTTTTTATGGTTTCCTTCAATGAGTTTTTGCAATGAATCTGCCTTTAATACCAGAAAGCTCCTTTCAGTTATCTAAATTGTTAGGCTGTGTATACACAGCACTGGTTTCCAACTGTAACCAGCGCCTCATAAACCGCAATAGAAAATCCGTGCTGTAGTCTACACAGCACAGATTTCCTACTTTGATTTGTAAACCATAGGCCGTCTGCTGGAATATATAACATGTTCTATCTTCAGTGGCTTCCCATACAGTATAGTGGGCTGGCGGCAAATCCAAAAACTGACCACAGTTTTTAGCGTGAACCTGCGGCAAAAAAACGCAGTTGGGCGTGTTATAAGGCTATGTTCACATGATGTAATTGCGGGGACGTATTTGACCTGCAATTACGCCATGTGGGCAGGGCGGGGGGGGGGGGGGGCGACTTGCCGGCCCCATAGACATTCATTGTTCACGGCGCGGATATGCCGTGAATAATTGACGTCACTTCTCTCCCCGCTCGCCGTATTGTGTGAGCAGGGAGAGGAGACGTAATCCATAGTTCTCTATGAGAACTGTGGATTACCGTAATGACTGGGACGTATCTCGCCCCGTATTTTGCGCAGTACGGCACAAAATACGGGAAGAGATACATCCCAGTATAAGCTGTATGAACATAGCCTAATACCGTCAGATTTTCCACAGTATTTTAACATAAGCTGTGTAGACAAGTGAGTGATCAATTAATGGGTTTAATGAATGTGTTTAAAGTCTTGCAGATAACAGTAACTTGTAACGCTTTTCCAAATTATTCACCGTGTTGGATCCAAAAATGCTGCAGCAATTGGATCTAAAATAGATCCAACACGGAGCTGCATGTTTGGATGCGTGTTGGATGCAGCCGGATCGCACCCTATAGTTTTAAATAGGGCTCCTACTGCGTCTTTCAGATCTGTTCTTAGAATTGACATGTCAATTCTAAGAACAGATCTGAAAGACGCAGTGAGACCACGCATCGGCGATCACTCGTGTGAAAACTGATGCGTGTCTCATATTAAAAGCAATGTAAATCACATTGCTATTTGTTAGCTGCGTGTTTGGGTCGGACAGATGGATCCAAACACGCAGCTCAAAAGCGTATGTAACACGAACGAAAACACACAGTGTGAAATAGCCTAACACCTTTTCAAACAGTTCAGTTAAGGCAATGTCTGCACTGCACACAAAAAAATTAGTGTTTTCAGTGTTTTTTCAGTTTATAACAAAATTACTGTAAAAAGGTCCCATAGACTTTTGGGCCCCTCGTTCACACGGCTTATTTCGCCGCGGATTTGCCGACGGATTGACGATCGTCAATCCGTCGGCAAATCAGTCAGAAACAAGTCACAGCCTATTTCTCTTGATTTCAATAGAAAATACGGCTCGTCGTTCACACGACGCATATTTCCGTTCCGGATTGCCGCCGCGGATTGACGACGGCAATCCGGACGGAAAAAACAATGTGCATGTCAATTATTTACGGACGGATTCACCACCTTCAAGGATTGGAGAGGGTGAATCTGTCGGAAATCAGTTACAAATACGTGCCACACTTATTTGCAACTGATTTTCAACTGTTTTCAGAACATATTTACGATCGGCAATCCGATGTAAATACGTTCTGAAATAAGCCGTGTGAACATAGCCTTATAGTAAGAACATCCTATTGTCTCCACAGAACGTCTTTTTTCTGCTCGTTTTATTTGCTGGTCGTTTTTTGAAACATGTTGCAAAAAAACAACTGAACAGGGCAGAAAATTTGCCAGTGGAGTCTATGTAAAGCGCCAGATGTCTTTTGCAGAAATACACAGCAAATTTAATGCTGTGCATTTCTGGAAAAAAAGTGCCAAAAAAACGCTGCAAGAATAGGACGTTTTTTTCAGTAGCTTTCATTGACTGCACTGTGTGAAAGCACCCTTAACAATATAGGGGCTCAGATATGTGTCTGATGCCAGCAACAACATAAAGAGCTGTGCCAGCCACAAGCAATCTGATTTTAAACTACCGTATATACTCGAGTATAAGCCAACCCGAGTATAAGCCGAGGCACCTACTTTTGCCCCAAAAAACGGGAAAACTTATTGACTCGAGTATAAGCCTAGGGTAGAAAATGCAGCGGCTACTGGTAAATTTTAAAAATAAAAATGGATACAATAAAATTACATAGGCAGTTTAATGTCCCCCATAGGCAATTATAGGCGGATTATATGGCCCTATATGCAGGTATAGGCAGGTATATGGCCCCAAGACATGTAATAGGCATTATATGTCCCCCATAAGCAGATTATAGGCGGGTATTTGGCCCCATACGCAGGTAATAGGCAGGTATATGGCCCCATAGGCAGGTAATAGGCAGGTATATGGCCCCATAGGCAGGTATAGGGCAGGCTGTAGGCAGGTATAGGGCAGGCTGTAGGCAGGTATAGGGCAGGCTGTAGGCAGGTATAGGGCAGGCTGTAGGCAGGTATAGGGCAGGTATAGAGCAGGCTGTAGGCAGGTATAGGGCAGGCTGTAGGCAGGTATAGGGCAGGCGATAGGCAGGCATAGGGCAGGCTGTAGGCAGGTATAGGGCCGGCTGTAGGCAGGTATAGGGCCGGCTGTAGGCAGGTATAGGGCCGGCTGTAGGCAGGTATAGGGCCGGCTGTAGGCAGGTATAGGGCCGGCTGTAGGCAGGTATAGGGCCGGCTGTAGGCAGGTATAGGGCCGGCTGTAGGCAGGTATAGGGCCGGCTGTAGGCAGGTATAGGGCCGGCTGTAGGCAGGTATAGGGCCGGCTGTACGCAGGTATAGGGCCGGCTGTAGGCAGGTATAGGGCCGGCTGTAGGCAGGTATAGGGCCGGCTGTAGGCAGGTATAGGGCCGGCTGTAGGCAGGTATAGGGCCGGCTGTAGGGCCCGGTGTAGGGCCAGGTGTAGGGCCAGGTGTAGGGCCAGGTGTAGGGCCAGGTGTAGGGCCAGGTGTAGGGCCGGCTGTAGGGCCAGGTGTAGGGCCGGCTGTAGGGCCAGGTGTAGGCAGGTATAGGCAATTTAAAAAAAATAAAAAACAATCACTTACCTGGCTCCCCGCTGCTTCGTCTCCCTCGCCGCTCCGCCTCCTCGCCGCTCCGCCTCCTCGCTGCTCCAGCCTCCCGCGCGATTCCTGCATCTTCTCGGCACAGGCGGGTGACGTCATCAGGCCGCGCACGCAGCGTGATGACACACGCTGCCTGTGCCGGAAACCGCGGGCGGTCGCAGATGCCCGGAGTCCACTGCGGAGCACGGAGCGCTCGCTCTGTGCCCCGCAGTGGTATCCCCTCGCCTATATGCGCTCCGGAGGAGTCGCATGTAGGTGAAGGAATCGCGCACAGTGCCCGGGCCAGCGCAGCGTCCGGACACTGTGCGCCACTCGCCATTCAGCTATATGCGCTCCCTGAGGAGCCGCATATAACTGAAGCGTCCCTGCCGGACCTCGGGCCATCGCAGCGCCCGAGCGCCGACAGTGACTCGAGTATAAGCCGAGGTAGAGTTTTTCAGCTAATTTTTTGGGCTGAAAAACTCGGCTTATACTCGAGTATATACGGTAGTCTTTGTCACTGATCCGATCACCAGTGTCAACTGCATTGTAACACTTTCCTTAGGATGCTTTCACACAGGGCGTTTTTGTTGCATTTTTTGGACACTTTTTTTGCGCAGAAATGTACAGCATTAATTGCTGTGCCTTGTTGCACAAAAGAACGCATCCGAAAAACGCGTCAGAAACGCAGCTGTGTTTTTGGTGCGTTTTTGGATGCCTTTTTTCAGAATTTTTTTTGTGCAGAAAGGCTCAGCAATTAATGCTGATATTTCTGCACAAAAAGTGTCCAAAAAATGCACTAAAAACACAGCTGCGTGTGAAAACACCATTAAGGGTGCTTTCACACAGCACGGTTTTGTTGCAGTTTTAACTGCGCTCCAATTAAACTGCCTTTATTACCAGCAAGCTTCTTTCAGTTGTCTAAATTGTTCAGAAAAGGGTTTCAAGTAAGTAATGAATAAGGGGCCGTTCACACGGCTTATTTCGCCACAGATTGGCGCCGTACTGCGTGCCAGATTTGCGCTGCAGTACGGCGCCAATCCTTCGCAGTAATTACGGTAATCCACTGCTCTCATAGAGAACAGTGGATTCCGTCGCTCCTCCCCGCTTGGCGAATCCGCCGGACGGGGAGAAACTGACATGCACATTATCCAGGCGCAATACGCGCCGTGGTTAATTGAAGTCTATGGGGCCGGCGGGCAGCACTCCCGCCCATTATTCAAGCCGGAATTGCGAGCGCAATCCGGTTCGCAATTCCGTCTGGAATAAGCCGTGTGAACCCGGGCTAACTGTGTTTGAAGTCTTGTGGATACAAACGCACTGATTACTCACTTTCCAAACTGTTTAGATAAGTGATAAAAGTTTGCTGGTAATAAAAGCAGTTTAATTGGAGCACAGTTAAAACTGCACCAAAACTGCGCTGTGTAAAAGCTCCCTCAGTTCAGTTTCCCACATTGACTTGTGTGCATTCATAGGCCGTCAAGAACAAGCTGTAGCAGGTTGGATGTTCAGGGCTTCATATGTAGATTCCTAGATGAGCCTTCCCTAATAGATAGCCAGGAGGCATGCAGGGGAGGCCTGCTGACCAAACAAAGCCCACGTCTCCTGTTTTCTCCTACTCCTCCTGATGAATTAAATAGCAACTAGAAGAGGGTCACTTGTAATTGTCTGCTGTCTGTTAGAGTAAGACTTGGGGTGTGTTCACACGGTGTGTTGGATCTGAAAAACGCATTCAAAAGGCGCTGCGTAAATCACATCCAACACACAGGTGTGTATTTGGATGTTTTCAGGATCGCACCCTATAGTTTTAAATAGGGCGTCTGCTGCGTTTTTCGGACCAAGAATTGACATGTCAGTTCTATGAAAGGATCCGAAAGACGCAAGTAAACACGCATCGGCGATCACTTGTCTGAACACCGATGCATGTTTTACATTGAAAGCAATGTAAATTACACTGCACATTGTTAGATGCCTGTTTGGGTCCATTTAGGGTCTGAAACACGCATCTATAAACTACTCCCTTAGGTTATGTTTACACAGCTTATTTTGACGCGTATTTGTGCGCGCTTTTCGCCGTGTATTGCGCCGCTGACAATGCATGTGAGCCAGGCCCCCCCCATGCTTTGGAATTATGTGCTGATTAGCGCATGCTTCCAAAACATCCGGCGTATTGCGGTGCTTACAGTATGCACCCCAATACGCTGTGTGAACATACCCTTAGAGAGTGCATGTAAGAGCCTACCCATCAACGCCTGCAGCAACCGGTTGGCTTATGAATGCACATACGTCAGTGTATTAAATTGCCATGTTTATTTCAAGTTGTGTTTTCGGTTGGGTTCACACGTTGCATTACTGCACTGGTGAAAAGTCTGAAAAAGGCAACATGTGAATGCAGCCTTCAAGTAATCAAGAATCTAATACGGGTGGTGTATCTAGCCTTGAAGACCGCATGCTATTCCTTGACCTGTGACAGTGGATCCTGGCGGGCCTCGCTCTCTTATAATAGGGGACAGTCCGTTTTTCGTAGTACTGGAAACGTTTTGTAAGGACAAAGATCGTAGACAGATTTTGCCTCCATTTTCTGTGATGTATGTGGTGGGCCAGGTGCACAGAGAGCGCGCATGTTTCACAAACAGCAGATGAAGTTCCAATAGGACTGTTTCTTCTTTTGATGTCTATGGATCGGCCATAGCTGTGCGTGGTATCAATGGGGGCACTTTTTTCACGGTATCTTCGTAGTCCATAACAAGGTGTGAGTGCATTTGTTTGCATCTGTTTCTGTCCATTGTTGTCAGAGAAAAGATAGGTTATAAAGCCCGCCGTGCATGAGAATCAGGAGGGCGGCGCTTTTGATTGTCCTTCGTATCCACTTTTGTAGGAGTTCAGAATATAGCCAAGTGCGTGCGCTGTATTTGGTAACTCCCATAGAAGTGTATGAGGGGAGGATCGTGAGTGCTGTCCTCCTTGTTCTCATGCCTGGCTGGCTCGGAGCTAGCTGAGAGCCGACCATGGCACTAGACATTACTTTGTGGGAACACCCCTTTAAGCCCTAGAATTCCTCTCCATGTTTCAGTGTCTGGAAATTCCAGCATCCAGAAATGCAGTGTTTGGGGTAAGAGGGATTAGTGACATATCACAGCACTTGTATATGGCAGACCCAGTAGCGGGTAGAGAGGAGTCTAGCAGGATACAGGTTTAAGCCGTGTAAGTTTAAGAGCGGTTTATAAGAGTCTGTAGCAATTATCCTTCATTTATTTACAGCAGCACAGGGTGTGTTTTACATAGTAAATGGCTACAACAAGACACAACAGGAGGATAGGGTCCTGCCCATGTGATTCGCGAGCCTCCGAGGCTGTAACACATTGCCTGGTAACTTTAGCCATCATAATCTTAAGCCACAAAGCAGGCCTGTTGTGAAATCTGCACGGAACACGTGGGTTTGGCTCAGAGACGCAGGAAATCCCATTCTGGAAAGACAGCGCTCACTTGTTTTCTTTTGTGCACGTTTACCATGGGCCCAGCACGTGTTACGTGCCTTTCTATTTCCCTGTGTAATAGAGTGGATAGATACACAGCACATGGTATACTTTCTCATTATTTTGCCAGATTTTGTCAGTGTCTGATAGATCCTGCTGTATACCTAATACATCATATACTGCTGAGGGACGCATAATGAGAAGTGTGAACAGGATCCTACTTGTTAATAAGCTGCAACCTAGTTTCTTTGTTTTTCCATTTGTAGTCAGGATACATCTCTAATCCCATTTACATTGCATGACTCAGGGAGTCGGATGTAAACTAACACGTGAAACTTTTTGCAATAGGCAAACTTAAACCCCATATTAAACCATCAAAGACTAAGTTTTGAAAATTCGCTTAAAGACAGCAAAATATACGGAATTAAGTTACCGATTATCTCATCATATTATCTAAATGTTATTTTTGCTTCCTTATTATTAGTGAGCTAACTGCAGTCACTTATTCCTTATTACCAATTGCAGTATTTAGACACCAGTGCCAGATATGCCCCAGTGGTCGTTTTTCAGTGGCCATTATTTTAGGGATTGGGTAGTCGGCTTGTGACACTTTTTTTAGGAGCATTGCTCTCCTTGGTGTCCTATTCAGCTGAACATAGTATCTGGGACTATATGGATAACAATTCATTTTGTGGCCAGGTTTTGGCACTAGAGTTACTTTACTGGTGTTTTACACATTTTTTCACTTTGGGTTTCCTATTTATAAATTGAGGGAATAGAGAATCGGTAACTTTTAATTTCTCTGTTTCTGTTTTTTTTGCTCTTTTTAAGCCTGTCCTCACACTGGAAAGTGATTTAAGTTTTAATTTTCAATAAATAGTCTTTGATGGCTTAAAGGAGTTGTCTCCCTTCAGAGTTTCAGAGAATGCGTGAATGAAATACTCTGTCACTTCCTGGTTCAGACTGACTCATTTTGCATACAGCTCCATGCTTGTACAGCTCTGTGCTGTGCTTTCAGATGCTAATTAGATCAGATTAGCTTCTCAAACTACTAACAGGACTTCTTATCTGATCCCCAAAACAAAAGCCCTAATTACAGTTCTGTTTATTTTACATAAATCAAGCTTTTACTGCTGAGCAGCACAGGACACTGCCATGACCTGTGTGATTACATCACTCACTGTTATCTCATTGAACAAACAGCAGGGGGAGAATTGTTTACAGGTCAGTTACTGAGGGAACTAAACATAGCCAGGGAGGTCACAAATTCACTTGTATCTCCTTAGGGAAAACAGAGAACAAAGCAATATATTTGGAAAATGTCTTTATTTTGTGTTCCCTACAATTTGAAAGCTATTCTTTGTAGCGAGAAAACCCCTTTAATAGGGATTTAAGTTTGCCTATGACATCCCACCATCATTTTTAGGTCTTTTTGGATGTGAACTAAGGAACACTACATCCAGTAGGTGGTGCTGCAGAGTCCTAGTCAGCCAGTATTCTACTCTGCACTCATTAAGGGGTAAAACCCCAAAACAGCTGTCTGCAGATGAATAACTGGTTGCCAGTAATCCCATTCACATTGTAAGGTTTAATGAGTTGGATATGACTTGAGGAATGTTACATCGAGTAGGTGGCGCTGCAGAGTCCTAGCTCATTTCATATGAGCCCTTTAGAATATATTTAATTTTCAGTGGAGCAATTAATGGTTTATAGGTCTCCACACGCCTAGATGGTGCCTCTCCCTAATGAGGAAAGTTACCCTTTTTGAGCTATGCCTAGAGCCTCTCACCCAGTCAGCAAGTATTCTGCTCTGCACTCATTAACGGCTGTCTGCAGATGAATAACTGGTTGGCTCTAATCCCATTCACATAGTAAGGTTTAATGAGTCAGATGTGACTTGAGGAACATTAGATCCATTAGGTGGTGCTACAAGAGTCCTAGCTTATTTCTAATGAGTCTTTTAGAATAGATTTCAATTTCATTGGAGTAATTAATGGTGTAGAAGTCTCCACACACCTACATGGTGCCTCTCCCGACTGAGGAACGTTACCCTCTTTCCCTGTTGTTATGTGACTCGATCACATCTCAACATATTAAACGTTATGGGCAGCGGGAATGATGTGTTTATAAAAAAGACCAAAACTTATTCAATGCTCCACGAACTTATACTAACACTTCTTACGGTAGCAACACGTTAAGATACAAAGAAATAACGACTTGCGGTTTTTAGGTGGTTCAAATAGAACGTTCAGTCCATATCGATGCAGCCCATTGGACAAAGGTTAAAGCAGCGTTTTTTCTCCGGTCGATGCAACTCGTACCATAATAACTTAGTCCATGTTAGACAGACGCCTCACACCTTTCACCCTCTGACACCGGAGGTTACCCCCCAAGGGAAAACGATTTTTGGGGGCCCCCCCCCTTTTTTAAGGCAAAAGGGTTGGAGGCTTGCTAACATGGATAAGTTTTAGGGGTACATTTTGCATCGACCGGAGAAAAAACGCTGTTTTTAACCTTTGCCCAAATGGGCTATCGATATGGACTGAACTTTCAATTGAACCACCTAAAAACCGCAAGTCGTTTTTTTCTTTGTACTAACTGTTGCTCCGTAAAAGTTTAGTATAATTTCGTGGAGCTTTTGAATAAGTTTTGGTCTTTTTTATAAACACTCATTCCCCCTCCCCATAACTTTAATATTTTTGGGAGTCTGTTGCAGAGTGGGGGGCCTCTTTCTGTGGGAAAGCTGTTGGGGTAAATACATTAAAGTGCTCGAAATACTGCAGGTACCCAAACTGCAGCCCCCCAGCTTTTGGGGGAAACTAAACCCATCATTCCCACTGTTATAATTTATAAAGCATGATGGGAGTTGATTTTCCCAACAGCTGGGGGGCCGCATTTGAGGATGCCTGATATACTGTAAAGACTCAATCGCATCAGTCATGGCAAGGCTTTCATGCGGCCTGGGTCTTCACTTGCTGTTATTTGCTCCAGACACCGAGGCTTATGCTTGCACCAATTTTTGGGGAAAGGGGGTTCTAAACGTGGGCGTGATTGGATGACAGACTGTGTGGGTGTAATAACTTGCATATAACCGTAGACCTCAACATTTATTTAGACAGATGTGAAGAGGACTCCGACCACTGATGGCAGATGTGTAGGTAATAGTCAGTACCCACTGTGTTTGGAGCAGGTTTAGGAGCTGGAATACTGGAGTCCCACGCACCATCAAACCTGTTCATTCCTTGCGACGTTGGTTTTCTCGGCTCGTGGCCTCCCAGCCTAATGGGGTAAAAGAAAGCTTTATCTCCACATGCCAGAGGGACTTGTGCTGTAGTTTTAGTTTATTTCACTGGAGAACAAATATGTAGGAGTTGCCACCTCTCTGGGTTGGAGGTCAAATCCAGTGTATGCCAAGGCCAATCATGGGAAGACCCTTTTATGAGCCTTTGTACGTGGCTACATTATACACCTTTTTACAGCGCTTTTGTTCGCATTACGTAACTGAAGTCTTTTCACAGAGCTGCCAGAGGCGGGCACAAGGCCTCTACGTCATCTCTGTGTTCTTTTTATATGGAGGCACACAGGGGATTTCTGAATATTCAGTATTAATTGGTTCCTGGGCAACCATTGTATGCTGATCCTATAACTATGGAAAACTGGTAAAAGTATTACCCCAGCATAATTTTTTTTATAATACTCATTTTGCATGAAGCCAAAAGCTAATACAGATAAAGCAAGTTCTTACATATAACAGAGCTGCTGGGAGCTGGAGTTCACTTTCCAGTGTAAGGGCAGGATTTTCTTTGGGTCATGTACTTGATACACAATGTACCAGAAAAAAAAGAGACCTTCACTTGGTGTTCAACTAAGCCGTAGATCTGCACGTGTAAAGAGCAGTACAGGAAATGTACTCTACTGTCGAGAGGCGCTATAGATTGCCAATCACTGCATGCACCTCCGTAATACATGTAAGATCAGTATAAGATGTGTAGCACTGTACTGTAGAGAGGTGCTACTAGACCACTCATCACTGCATGCACCTCACTAATATATGTAAGAGCAGTACAGGACATGTAGTACCTCACTGTGCTGTAGAGAGGCGCCATAGACCGCCAATCACTGCATGCACCTCACTAATGCATGTATGAGCAGTACAGGACGTGTAGTACTGTAGAGAGGTGCTACTAGACCGCCCATCACTGCATGCATCTTACTAATTCATGTAAGAGCAGTACAAGACATGTAGTACTGTACTGTACTGTAGAGAGGTGCTACTAGACCACCCATCACTGCATGCAACTCACTAATACATGTAAGAGCAGTACAAGACCTGTAGTACTGTACTGTAGAGAGGTTCTACTAGATCGCCCATCACTGCATGCACCTCACTAATACAGTAAGAGCAGTACAAGACCTGTACACTGTTACGTAGAAGGTGCTACTAGACCGCCCATCACTGCATGCACCTCACAATACATATAAGAGCAGTAAAGAATGTAACCTCACTCGTTAGAGAGGCGCCATAGACCGCCAATCACTGCATGCACCTCACTAATGCATGTATGAGCAGTACAGGACGTGTAGTACTGTAGAGAGGTGCTACTAGACCGCCCATCACTGCATGCATCTTACTACTACAAGCAAGAGTAGTACAAGACATGTAGTACTATGCCGTACTGTAGAGGTGCTACTAGACCGCCCATCACTGCATGCACCTCACTAATATATGTAAGAGCAGTACAGGACATGTAGTACTGTAGAGAGGTGCTGCTAGACCGCCCATCACTGCATGCACCTCACTAATACATATAAGAGCAGTACAAGACCTGTAGTACTGAACTGTAGAGGCGCTACTAGACCGCCCATCACTGCATATAACTCACTAATACATGTATGAGCAGTACAAGACGTAGTACTGTAGAGAGGTGCTACTAGACCGCCCATCACTGCATATAACTCACTAATACATGTAAGAGCAGTACAGACATGTAGTACTGTACTGTAGAGAGGTGCTACTAGACCGCCCATCACTGCATGCACCTCACTAATACATGTAAGAGCAGTACGAGACAGAGAGGTGCTGTAGACCGCCAGTCTTAATGATAAGTGGTTGGATCTTCAATCAGTCACGTGTTGCAGATCAGCATTGTATGGGGAGTGTAGTTTTAATATTTATCCATACTGTGTAAGGGTCTGTTCCGCTCCCAAAACAGTGTCAAAAAGCCTTCAAAACGCTCCCAGTTCATTTTCATTGATTTCTATGTAAAACAGCACCGTAGTTCACACACGACGAGGTTTCTACATGTGTTTTAGGCTTTTCTTTGAAAGCTGTTTTGGGCACTGAAAAGAAGAGTCATGTCAATTCCTGAAGTGTTTTCAGCGCTGAAAATTCCAATTGGAATCAATGGAAAGCTTCAAAACCTTGTCCAAAACCTCAACGCGTTTCTCGCCAGATTTTTGGTGCGCTTTTCGGCGCATTTTTTCCTCTGGCTATTCGTTTGTATGGGTGAAAACAGTCCTGAAAACCTCATTCAAAAAAAGGTATTCTGAAGAAGCGTGTTTCAGGCAAGGTTTTGATGCCGTTTTGGGCGCTATAAAATCAAATGACCAAGTAAGTCGTGTGAACATACCCTAAGCGTATGTTCACACGATGTATTGCGGCACATACAGTACTACACGGCACGTAATCGCCACGAATAATTGACATGTCACTTATCTTCCTGCGTGTACAGTACCATCGTATTGTACGCGCGGGGGGACCAGGCGCAATCCATAGTTCTCTGAGAGCTGTGGATTACCGTAATTTCAGCACACATCTCGCCACATATTAAAGCGCAAATACGCGGCAAAATGCACGCCTAAGGGTATGTTCAAATGCCGTGTTTTACATACGCTTTTCGATATGTGTTTGGATCTGTCGGACCCAAACACATAACTACTAATGAGCATTGTGCTTTTACATTGTTTTTAATACGAGACACGTATCGGTGTTCACACGAGTGATGGCCGATGTGCGTCTCATTGCGTCTTTCAGATCTGACCCAAGAATTGACATGTCAGTTCTTGGTCTGAAAGGCGCAGCAGGAGCCCTGTTTTAAAACTAGTGTTGGATCCGTTCGCTGCGGCGTTTTTGGATCCAATACGGATCCAAAATTGGATCCAAAAAACGCAGTGTGAACATACGGCCCGTAAACGGCTTATTACGGGATTTGCGAGCGGATTGCGCTGCAATTCGCTATGAATAAGTGCGGGTGGCGCGGCCGCCAGCCAATAGCTTCATTATCCGGCGCGTATTGGCTGGATATGTGCGTTCACTTTCTCCCACGCCGGCGATGGAGGGTTAGGAGCGACGGATCCACTGTTCTCTGGTGACCGTGGATACGTAGTTACTCTGACGAATTGGCGCCGTAAGCAGCGCAATCGGCGCGGAGTACGCGCCAATTGCGCGAAATAAGCCGTGTAACCGGCTAAAAGTGTTTACACGGCAAAGACCAAATGGGGTGGAAATAACCACGCTTTGTCTGCAGTTGCGGATTCAAGCGTCCCCCTTGACCACATGTCATGTTTGCCGAACAGTGTGAAGAAGAACATTCTAAGTTTAGACGCTGGCAGTGTAAAAACCCTTGCAGTGGGGACTGCTGCATGGATCTTCTATTTAAATCGATGTAAAAGGTTGATAGTCTGTTTACAGACGGCTTTCAAATCCGAAAACCATAGTAAAACCGACTGAAAACGTGTCGTGGGGACGAGCCCTAAGTCGTAGTGCGCAGTTGGATGAGTCAGTCTTGCAATGCACCACATTTACCATAGACATGTTTAGACCGTCTAGTCTAACTTTACACCTTCTATTAGCTTATTTTCTGTCACTTAAAGTGCCAAGATATGGGCGTGTTTTTTGGTGCAGTGTATGCAGAGCCACACCCCCTTTCCATAGTCACGCCTCTTATGTCAGATAAGGTGCAGTAGTGTCTAAGGCCTCGTTCACACGGCTTATTTGGGCACGGATTGGCGCCGTACTCCGCACGGATTGCGTCAGTACGGCCCAGTCCGTCCTGTATTACGTAATCCATGCCTCATAGAGAACTAGGGATTCTGTCGCCCTCCCCGCTCGGCGAATCCCCCCGCGGGGGAGAAGTGACATGCACTTATTTCCCGGGGACGCCCCATAAACAATGCTTGTCTTGGGGTCGGGGCGGGCCCCCGCCCCTCCCCCCCCCGCCCCGTCCCGCCCCTTTTTCACGGCGGTTTTGTGAGTAAATACCGGCGACAAATCCGTCGGAATAACGTGGAACAGGGGCCTAAATGTACCCCCGTGATTTTTCAGGAGCTTAGTTCAGTCCCAGCTGCCTTAATAAATGTGCCCCAAAGTATCCTGGGGCCATTGTAACTTGAGGGAGTCTGCACAGATGTTACAAGAAAGAATTGTGGCATGTTTTGTGGAATAGTGAAGGTTTGGTGGTATTGTCTCCTACAAGCATAGTATTTCCATGCAGATGGCACCTGGCGGCAGATGGAAGTAGCTGCCCGGTAGGTACACTGTGCCATCCAGGCAGCGGGCACTCCTTTTCAGTGTGGATCTGTTCAGCAGTCCTATATTTAGTACCAGGGCCTGAAATAGATCCTGTCATTTATAAGGCTCCCACAGACTGCATTGAATGCTATTCTTAACTTTAAGTATATGGACCCGCGTTATGTGGCTCCAAATGAAAGGAAGATTGTTGCTAGACTTTTCTACATTAGTGCATTGTGCAATCTGTGTATAATGCAGCCCTGTGCAAATCACCAGAATCTACTGGCAGTAGAGGGCTCACACGGTTGTCTGCCTTAACCCTTCAGAGTAGGATGTGAGGAGTCATTCAGGGTTACATTGGCCTTTAAGACGAGCCTGTAGTAACAGTACAATGACACTCCTTTGTTTTCCTGGGTCTGCTGTGATGGGTCACTCCTGATAATGTAGCACTGTCTGGCTTGGTGCCAGCTGCATCACAAATAGAACTAGACAATTGTTGGAAGTGGTGGGGCGTCTGTGCGCTTGAAGTAGAGCAAGAGACTCCACACTGTTGTCATGGAGTGAACGGGTAGTGAGCGTTTCTGAGAACCGGGCGTGGGCCTGCATCAATCCCTGTGCACTGTACTTCTTGTCTGCACCTCTTAGGGGCCGTTTACACGACACAGACCAAATACCAGTTGGAAAATCCCAACCGGTATTTATGTATTTGGCATCAATGGGGACGGCTGTTCTCTACGGTTTGTGGATTCAAGCCGTCCCCTTTCGCACCGACCTGTACATGTTGTGCCCGAAAACCGCGCAGAAGAATGAACATGTTCTAAGCTTTTCGAACCACTGGCAGTGTAAAAAACGCCCAGCAGAAAATCCTTGCAGTGAGGACTGCTGCACTGATTTTCCATTAAGGTCCATGTAAAAGGTTGACAGCCGGCTTTCAAAACCAAAAACCGTCTGTAAATCCGGCTGATAGCCTTTGCCGTGCAGACAAGCCCTTATTGTATTTATAGACGTAGTTAGAACGTCTCAGGTTTTGATTCAGTTCATTGAGAAAAATACAACATTTTATATTGACATTTTATGCTTTCTCCAGTTTTTATTTGTTTGTGATTTTTTGGGGCTATTTGTTTCCCAAACAAGATGGTTGTTAGCAGGGCTGTGGATTCGGCAAGCCGAAGCCCCGACTCCAACTCCTCAATTTCCCAAACCTCCAACTCCTGACTCCCTCATACATGGCACATGTTGAAGTGATAACTTTACTGTAGTAAAATGGTAACATCAGGCTGTTTATCACCTTATGATACAGTAATTAAGCTATTTAGGTAGAAAAGACACGGACAAGCAAAGGGTAACAATGTTTTGATCTTTTGAACACTTGTGGGTAGAGTTAAAGATAAACTGTATTTGTATCCAAGTCCTGTGACAACATGGAATGTGTAGAAGTCTGGGATTGATTTTGTCAAGATATGCTTGAATCTGTTAGAGCCGAAGGTATTCAGGCATATGAAACAAAGTGGATTCCCAATACAACAAATATAAAATTACAATTGATTTTGGAGCAAACGTAACAATACAGTACAGGAAAGAATCTGCAAAACTTGCAGATGTAAATACTTGCAGGTCACATTTCTGATAGATCAGTAAGATGATGTATATAAAATACAGTAGCCTCATTACAAGCTGTAGTGAGCGAGAGATATGGAGCTGAAAGGCACAGTTCAAACATTGTTACCATTTTGTTGTCAGTGTAAAAATATTTATTGGATAGCTTAGACACGAAAACATTGTAAATATGTCAAAACGTGCAGGCATTTGTGGAGTTCTGATTGTTCTGAAAATAGCATGCCTCCCAGATGTTGCATAGATGACCTCACATCTGATCTCCAGGCTAGAGAACAGCCTCTCTACAATAACTTGGGTTGGGGATAAAGCGGTGACCACAAGGGCAACATCTCTAACAATGTCAGGGTATAAAGGAATTGCCTCAGCCACAGTCAGTTTTGATGAATGGTTGATCTTCTACTTCTTTGAAAGCAGGTGAAAAATGTTGCTGAAACCTGTTTGCCATGGGAGCAGTAATCTTTTCCCCTGGGGCAGCGCTTTGATTGCTCCATGTCATCAATAGGGTTGTCCAGTTTAAAAAAAAACACTCTTCTTTCCAGCCGGCTCTGGTCCTGCTGTTTCTGGCTGATGGCATCATGTTCATTGTGTGACCCTGTGGGCTCTCGCTGGCCTCTTGCTGTTTAGCACATGACCACAGGATCACATGACGTTGATTGTGATGTCATCAGCAGGCGCCCCGGAACTGGAGCTCAGCGCTGGAGCGGAGCCTGTTGGAAACATGCACTTCCTTTTTTTTTTGTTCACTCTTCCCCAGCCTGCTGCACTTAATTTTTTATTTTTATTTTTTTACAAATGGACAACCCTTCTCGCCCTTTGGCATCATTTATCAGTTTTTTTTTATGCTGCTATACGATCACCCAGTGCTATAAATCCAGGGTACGGAGCAGTGTGGGTACAGGATCCATCTGCAGTGGATGTCTGTGGGTTATTACAGCCTGCAGTCTGCTGCAATGGTCTAGTTGTGCTGCACTGCATAGGGTGGCATACACTACACTGGAGTGAGTGGCCGTACGCAGGGCCGCCATAAAGGCAGTACAGGGGGTACTGCTGTATGGGGCCCAGTGAATGAAGGGGGCCCGTTGCAAGCGGGGTTTATGGGGAAGAGGGGCCCAGACGCTTCAGCTGTATGGGGCCCTGAAATTTCTGATGGCGGCCCTGGCCGTACGCCACACAAATGCTGCTTAAGCTCCCTTTATACTATTATAGCAGGGGTTCCCAAACTCCAGTCCTCACGTCCCACCAACAGGTCATGTTTTCTGGCTTTCCTTAGCATTGCACAGGTGATATAATTATTGTCAGTGCATTCTGTGGGATATCCTGAAAACATGACCTGTTGGTGAGGCGTGAGGACTGGAGTTTGGAAACGCCTGTATTCTAGTGTCCAGACTTGTGATGTCATGTATATGTTGTGTTGTACATCTTTACAGAGGTCTCAGGCTCACATTATTCCTGACGCAACATGCTGCAGAGTCAATGGGGTGTGTCAGGCCCCTATCTATATGTGCACAATGAATCGCTTTCCTGCTTAATGTTCTATTCTATCCCCTTTGGGTTTAGATCATTCTCACTTGAATTCTATTGGGGCAACTGAAACATTTTGGGATGTTAACTCTTTACCACTGTAATTAGGGTGATCTAGGGTCAGGGGCAGGCATGCTGTTGTGGTCACCTGTGGTTAGGTTTCAGGATCCCAATAGGTCTAGATGGGGTAATTTTAGGGGAGTATGTTATCCCATTCCCCTTCTTTGATTGTGTGCATTGGATTTTTCTTATTGGTATTAGGGAGGGCAGTTGGATTGTCACGTTATTGTTTTGCATGATGATGGTCATGTACTTTTTGGATGTGGGGTGTTTTCTGATTTTGTGGCACTTTATCAGTACTGCTAAAACCTACATTGTAAGCGGTATGTACTCTTTTCCTGATGAGGCTGCGGACGGCATTTTCAAATTGCTGGACCGCGCCACACCATGTTTTTTATGTGGTGTTTGAGCAAAAACCGGCAGTTGGATTTCCATTGACCCAGTACGTTGGGGCTGCGGGAATCTGACGTCGGTCCGACTGAATGTACAACATGTTCTATATTAAGTTGGACGGTTTCCGGTTTAGGAAAACCTCAGTAAAAAAAAAAAAATCTGTGCTGCTTCGAGTACAGCATGGATTTTCTATTGAAGTCCACACAGCGCAGGGTACGGTTTGTTTTTCAGCGGATTCAAAATACTAAATCCACTGAAAAACCAACCGGAATCCTGTGCAGTGTAGACCTCGCCTGATGGTCCCTCAAGGACATCACTCTCTGTATGGTATAGAGAAGTGTGGGCGCAGGAGCCATCTGTGAATTATTGCTGCAATTGCTGTGCTGTGCCGCCCTGTGACGTGATTGTGAGAGGCTGATGGGTTTTCATTATAGAGGGGCCCCCAGGTTTGCTAAGCTTTGACTGCTTGGTCAATAAACGCACCTTATTCAGCACATTGAATGATTTGTTATATTTTCATGATAAACAGAACCCTAATGTACACACCACATACTGGTACCAAGAAAATCTAGAGCTCATCCCCCCCATGAAACAAACCTTTACTAACACTAAAGACATTTGCCATCTTAGACTAGGTTCATGCAGTGCTATATTTTTACTTTTTTTTTTTTTTTTTCGGTAAAACCATGGACACCATGGCAAAAACCTGACGGACCTCATTGTAGTCATTGTGGTCCGTTGGCCACTATTTGTGTCTGTTATAAAACGGATCCAACTTCACCTCTTTAACGGAGGTTTCAAATGGGATCTCCACAAATGTGAGCCTAGCCTTCTTACACAGCTCTCCATCACAACCCCCACTGCCGAATCCAGTTGTCAGAATCTGCTTCTCTGCTTCCCCTGACGCTGTAAAGGTGCATTGTGAACACAGCTCATAACATGAACCACAAGGATTGTAGTGATACTCTCTCTTCACATGGGCAGGATACCTGGAAGCCAATTTAAGCCCCTTCCTTAAGCAATTCTAAGGGTTGAAGCAGCCAGGCCAGTTGGGCCGTTTCAGGTACCAGTTCTGCTTCGAGTTCTCTGCCTAATCCTGCCCACAGACATTATCTGCAATTTGAAGTAGAATTGAGAGGCCAGCTTTCAGTGCGTTCTGCTCGGTTGCACAGGTAATGAGGCTCAGAGTTTATGCCATGTGTGTCTGGAAATCATTGGATGTCACAGCAATTACTGAAAACATGTCGTCCACAAAATGAAGCCTTGTCAGTCGTCATTTCAATGACCTATGTGGATCTATTCCACATAGGTTTTCTCTTCCTGACAACAGCTTTGACTAGATTTCTTTAATGTAGTCAGACATGGCTGGGTGGTCAGAAGAGAAGGTCTTTAGACAAAGAAAAGAGGGGGTTTTATCACTGCAAAGATTAACTTTCAGCATGTAGGGGCAGGTAATTGAAGACTTTTTCCAAATACATTACTCTTTTGATTTTATCTTGGTGAGGAGGTAAGAGATTTTATCTGCTCCAAGTGCATGCAGGTTTCTCTGGTTAAGTCTTGCTTTTTCAGAGACAGAAAGCAGGTGATGATGTTGCCATGGATGCAGCTCCCTTTCCGAGGAGACTATCTCTAACAAGATTAGCTTTTGTTTACAGATAAGCAATTTTTTTCACTCCTCAGAACTTGTAGCTTTGTTTACTGAAGATTAAATCTCCTGCACTTGCATCTTTGTAATGTCTCAGCTAATTATAAGGAAGCTAATTATGCTAATTGCTGCTATAAACCCACCCACAGTCTGATGATGCAAGGTGGATGAAGAGCTGCATGTGACTAATGATGTGAAACAGCATGGTGAGAAAACCCCTTTAAGATCCAAATAAGAATTACCCATAAGCTTGTATTTTCAGGTTATATTACCTAGCCCTACTAAGGATGGGTGTAGTTGAAAAGAATAACTGGGGACTATTTATGTAGCTATGTAAGTTAATCATGTCTCCCCGTAGCAGTCTTTTTTCATGACTAAATAAGTTTAATTCTTTCAACATTTTCTCCTAACTAAGATATTCTTTTCCCCTTCTTAGTTTGGTTGCTCGTCTTTGCACTTTCTCCAACTCCATTACATCCTTTTCAGGGCTGTGGAGTCGACAAGCCAAAGCCCTGACTCCGACTCCTCAATTTCCCAAACCTCCAACTCCTTACTCCCTCATACATGGCGCATGTTTAAGTGATAACCTTACTGTAGTAAAATGGTAACATCCGGCTGTTTATCACCTTATGATACAATAATCAAGCTATTTAGGTAGAAGAGACTCTGACAAACAGAAGGGTAACAATGTTTTGATCTTTTGTACACTTGTGGGTAGAGGTGTTAAAATATCTGTTTTTGTTTCATAGTCCAGTGTGCACCAACAGTGGGAATGTGTAGGAGAGACCGGGGGTCAGATTTTGGTCAAGATTCAGAGCCTAGAAGTATTCAGGCAGTATTGAAAACCAAAGGTGGATTTCCCAAATACTAACAAAATAATAAAAATTAACATTTTGATTTTTAGGAGCAAAAACAGTAACAATGCAGTTACAGGAAAGAATCTGCAGAACTGAGCAGATGCTAAATACTTTCAAGTCAAATTTATGTATAAGATAGGTAAGATGACTGTATATAAAATTACAATAGCCTCATGTACAAAGCTGTAGTGGATGGTGAGATATAGTGCCTGAAAGTCACAAGTTCAAAACATTGTTACCATTTTGCTTGTTAGTGTAAAATATATTTATTGGATATGACTTTAGAACACAAAAATATGTAAATATGTAAAACACTGCAGGAACATTTGTGGAGTCTCTGAATGTGTTCAAGAAATAGCATCGCCTCCATCAGATCCTGCATACATGACCTCACATCTGATCTCATTATTTCCAGGCTAGAGAACGGTCTCTCTACACTAACTTGGGTTGGGGGCAAAGCAGTGACAGCAGGGACAACATCTCTAACAATGTCAAAGTGTAAAGGAATTGCCTCAGCCACAGTCAGTTTTGATGAATGGTTTTAACTCTTCTACTACTTTGAAAACAGGTGAAAAAATTTTGCTGAATCTGTTTGCTATGGGGAGCAGAATCTTTTCCCTGGGGCAGCGCTTTGCCTGCTCCATGTCATCACTTACACTCCTCATGTGATAAAAGGGTGAAGATATGGGAGCAGCAGCACTGGCCGACCCAATTCCTCTTGCTCTTTGCACTGCATCAAACTAACTGGACCAACTTATTATATATTTTGGGAGTCTGAGTCGGTCCCTTTTATGACGACTCCGACTCCACAGCCCTGGTTTCTATAAACTCGAGCCCAGAACTGAACAGCATGTTTCATATGAGGCTGCCCCATTGCTACATACAACGGTAATATAACACCCCTGTCCGTAAGTCCATACCTTTCGTTATGCATGGCAATATCCTGCTGGCCTTAGAGGCAGCTGGCTGATGTTGTATGCTGCTCTGTAATCTATGATCTACAAGTACTTCTCAATAAGCAATTCTCCCTGTTTCTCTGCCCTTAGGACATCTGATGTTGCAACATGCTGCTATACATTCTATCTGACACATGTCTTCTTGGCGAACAGTCAGATAGGTCAACATTAAGGCTGCTGATCCAGAGTTTAATGACACTTAATGTCTGCATTTAATATTCTTATAAATGTCATTTTACACATTATGCATGGCGTATTGTTTCTAACTTTTTTTTTTTTTCTTGGGCTGACATCCAGGGAGCAAATAGTAACTTGGCCACTATGCAAACTGTAGTTGAGGTCATGGTGTAAACTTGATTTGCTATGCTTTATAGCCACAAACATTATCAATCCGGAGGCATGTTAGTCTTAACGCACCAAGGGTTTAACTCCTTAATGACCCGTCTTTTAATGGCGGGCGTTTCGTGTTCTCTGTCTGAAGCAACAGCAAAAGACTTTGCTGCCTACAGAGGGAATTTGTGGCTCCCAGTACCACAAAAGCATTAGGAACCAAGGTGTAGTTAAGTCTTTGACGCCAGGGACTGGAGGAAGCCTCCGGTCCCAGCCATTTAACCCTATGATTATCTCTGTTCATGATTTCCCTGCTGCATCGGTTTGACGGGTTTCCTATTGCTGGGGGACCTAGAGTAGCCCCAGGGCTGTCTGCATAGTAAGCTTCTGTCTGTGCACACTGTGTGTTGCCCTGACAGCAGCCTGTGTGATACAGTTACAGAATGTAATGTTCAGGGGTATACTAATAAGTTAAACAACTCAGCTTTATCTCATGATGGAAGAACCTTTGGATGGAAAAATATTTTCCTCAAAAGCAGTTTTTTTTGGGAAAAAAAAACCCGATTTAAATAAAAAAAAAACTGATTTTTTTGTTTTTTAAAAAAAAAACATTGATTTTTATCCACCCTGTTCACTCTGCAAAAAAAACTTTTAAAAAGTTTATGCAGTTATTTATATGTAAACTCAAATTATGCCCCCCTCCCCTCCAAAATAATAAAAAATCCCCGCATAAATCAACCTACAAAAAAGTTATCTGAAAGCAGGGGGGGCAAAAACTGAAAAAAATAAAAAAAGCTGGTCATTAAGGATCAGGCCGGGGAAATTTTAGGGGTTTAAAGAAAGGTAGACTATAAGTAGCCTTTTTTTTTTTTGGGGGGATCACATCTACTCTGGCATATATGTACCTGTAGAATGATAAACCCTCCGATTTTCACCCTTTGTGAAATGAATCCCAGGTTACATTATACCCATTTTAATTTTTTAATTTGCTTTGTAAGAACTATCTGGGTTTAAAATAAAATAATTTAAGGTAGTTTTGTTGGGTTAAAGTTATTTTCTGAGATTTTTGGAAAATTCCCTTCTGTCTGAAACTGGTTAAAATAAAATAAAAATGTCTCTTCTGATGCCAGATCTCTGGTATTTTGTGCTAATCACTGCTTGCTTGTACTGAAACCAGTAGAAAAGTGAAGAAATCAGGCGATACCTTTTTTCAGGCTAACTAATATTTGGGGTGACTTTCGGGAGTATAGCTCCCTTCTTCGAAGATGTTAACAAAAAACTGAACATTTTACAGACTTTTTATAACAAAAGACATGGACCTCAAAGGATCTTAAAATTCTTAAAAATAACAAAATGCAATATAAGCAGAGATGTCATTTTACAACGGGTCAAGAAATCAACTATCGGGGAAATTTTGTGAGGCGTGACGGAGGGGACAGTAATTCTGCGTCTTATCTCTTAGCCATCAGGTGTGATTTGTGGCGCTCTCAGTTCACACATAGTTTGACATAAAGCTGGCATGGATATTTAACCCATTTTGCAGAGTCTGAAATTTTTGCATTCATTTAAATTCCCACTCCTTTCTCTCCCTCTGCAAAGTGTCCCATTAAAACCATAAATCTTCAAATCTTCAATAGAATGGCCATCTCTGGAGAAATGTGCGGCCACTGGAAGATCAGTTCTGCTGTTATTAAATAGTGAATCTGTGTGATTCATGCGCTGGCTGAGTCTCTGCCCTGTTTCCCCCACATAAAGGCATGTGGTCGGACATTGCACACACATTGAGATATACCACATTGGAAGACCTGCAGGAAAATGTCCCCCTAATTTTGTGCACCTGCTGGGACTGTAGGACAGGTAAACTGTCAGCGGTGTGGATGTGCCTGCAGGTCTTGCACCTGTTTTGCAGGCAGGGTGAGGGGCCATTTTCTGTTGGGGCCTTAAGGGCGCTCCGGACAATAATACACCGCAGGTTTGGTGGTTGCCGAAAGTAAAGGAGAGTGGGGATGGGAATATGTCTTTGAGTTTTTGTCCCTAGGGCACAGTTGAAGTTCTTGGCATCTTTATAGATTTTCAGCTGGGGTTGTAGGTGACAACTAGGGGCACTCGTTCTTCCTTCTGGGTCTCTTTGTATGTAAGTAGAATGTCTCTGTTGATGGCGTCCGCAATGTACTGAAACCAGTGATCATCTCATGACCACATTAACCAATTATTGGGGCGTCACTGCGGAGCAACTGGTGAGTGGCATCGGTTCTCCAGCAATTCTGGTACATCTCAAGAGGTGAGCCCAGATCTCTTTTTTTTTTTTTTTTTTTTTTTTTTCCTTTCTAAGCAGTAGAGGGATTTCTCAACATCTTTAAAAAAATAAATAAAAATAAAAATCAACCCTTTTAACAGACATTTCCCATACTTTGACATCCTGTTGCTGAGGGACTATGGAGCACAGCTACTAAGCCTGTTATGTCCTCTGGCTGTTAGTTGTAGTAACTTCAATCCTGGCCATTTAACCATTTCAGGAACAAAGGATCTGTTTGTGTCCTAGTGTTAAACTGTCCCCAAATTCTATTGAATCAACTCAGTGGTGAAATTTGTATGTTACTAATTTTAATGTGTATGCGTTAGTTTCGTTGTTGGATTGGTCTGGATTTTCAGTTTAACCCCTTACCAACATTTGATTGAAATCGCCACATCCGTAAAAGTTGGATCTATTAAAATCTTGAATAGTTTATCCCATACACTAAACGTTACTGAAAAAAATTCAAAGACCAAAAATTTTTTTGCCATTTCAGGTCCCCATAAAATTAGAATAAAAAGTGATCACAAAATTACAAAAAATAGTCTTTTTTTAATACAGGTAATACATTGTTTATGCCAAAAGGTTAGCAACAAAAAAGTGTTTGATTTTTTTGCGATTTTCCAGCAATGTATGTGTGTATATATATATTTGGTTATGTATGTGTGGTATATGTATATTGTGTGTGTGTGGTGTATATTTTATATATATTATATATAAAATCTTATTATAAATGTGTGTATATATATGTATTTGAAATATATCTGTATTTTTAATATATATATATTATATATATTATATATATAATTATAATAATATATATATAAAATATAAATATATATAATATATATATATATATTTATAAAATATATATATATATATATATATAAAATCAAAAACAAACCCCCTTTTGGCCATTTTACAAGAAAGTGGTTTTGCCATGAAGGCTTTTTATGCTTGTTTTGTCCTGCTTCATCTTTTATCGTGCTCAATGCTGGGGATTTTATATTTGTTTGAAAATGCGTACCATGTGACCCAGCAGGCTGACATCACCATGCTTTTCGCACACCGTGCTCACTCTTGTCAAACAAAGTGCTGTTTATGTGCAGAGCTGCGAGTAGCCACAATGTAGCTGAGTGGTTAGCACTTCTGCCTTTCAGCAAAGGAGTCCTAGGTTCAAATCCCTGCAGGAACAAAACGTGTTTGTTTTTGTTTCAATAGTCTCACAGATCAAAAGAAATATTCCTAAATCAATAATCTTTAATAGATATGCATTAAAATAATTATCCTTTATATATAAAAATGGCCTCACACTTATAGCCCACTATACAAATATGCAACTGTATATGTATAAAGGTACCGTGATGATATCAAGTAACCCTAAATTAAAAAGCAAGCTGGGACATGTCTAGCTAAGCACAAGCAAAAAAAGACATTGTAGCTCAGAATAGCGCATGTGATTAGCGGGAGAAGTGCCCTATGAGGGAGGAGAAATGTGGTCAAGAAAACTCCGCGGTAGAAGACCTTGTCACAGTAGAGACTCCGGTGCCCCATAGGACTAAGTATATAACCATATAGATTAGAAAACGCCACTATCGTATCACTATACTACTTTCTATCCGAGATAGGAGCACTCGCCGCGAAAAAGGGCGACCCCACTCTCGGGATGGCTCACCCTAACTAACTAAAAGATACGCACGTATAGATCTATACATACAAGAACACAGTTTATAGTGTCTGCCGACGCGATTTCCCCAAGATATGGTTCATCATGGAGCTAAAGTAAAATTTCTTACATCTCGTGCATGTAGAGATGATGATCGGTCCAGTGATACAGGAGCTAAAGTCCTTGCACATTGCTCAATAGCAAAACAAAGAGCGCCAAAAACACCACATGGGTTCGTGCGACCTGCCGTTCGCCAAACGGAAGTGACAAAATCGGAGGGCAACGCAAAAGCAAGTAATTTCACTTCAGCACGTGCGGCACCCTCCAAATAGTAGCTAGGATTGGAGAAAAACGCTCGTGCGAAACGCGCACTGCGCCCCGATGCCCGACGCGCAATAGCCAAAAACAGTGCACTAGAGAGCCTCCATAGACACGGGCCACACTTGGGCGCTCCTCAACCTTGTAACACGATAAAGAACATGTGATCACGCTCCCAGATTGAATGCGCCATTGCAGTGAAATGGGAGACCAGACAGGAAGTAGTAAAACGGAGTGCTTATATCAAGAAGAACTCTCAAATTTATCGAGGTTACAAAACAATAAGGTTTATGGGTAAATAATCAATTGGATAATAAACTACCAATAGTTAAGGCGTGAAGTGTATAGAAATAATATAGTGATGCGGCAGTAAGACTCAAAAAGAAGATATAGAAATATTATATACTCAGACAGTATAAAACTGATAATAAGAGACGGTTTCTGTATATTCCTCATTAGTATACTTTTTTCTGTGAGTTGTTGTAAAAAATTGATCTGGATGGGTTTTCCTTTCAAGCGACCAATTCAAAGAGACCATTTGGAAGACTGAAGCAAATATAAACAAAAAGTTTTTGTGGATAACGTGAAGTGATTTCCGTAGCATCTATTGATGTCAAAGTATATTAAGAATTGTTGATAGCATATGAAAAGATTACTTTAGAATCAGGTGGGAGACTCTAGTTTCTGGGGAGCTACATACTTTCAAGGCACAACATTAGGTCCATAGAGGTGGCTAAGGGGGAATATATTACCAGTTGCTTAGAGTGTTGTTCCGGTTGCAATTTTTTTACGATAAATGGGAAGAAGGAGCTGCATGAGAGCTCCATAGTTGATGCAGTTATGTATTAGAGGTAAAGAAAACTCCACTTGTAGAAATTCTCAACCAAAAAAACTAGACAGGAAAAATTGTACCAAACACTCAAATTTAAAACCGGACACCTCGACTTTGGTAGGCATCAGTGGTGAACAAATACTTCTCAGAGCACTATTGGAATATATCCAAAGTGGTCTCTGAAATATAGAAGAACACAACTCACTCATCATAAAAAGACCTACAGGGACATTTCAAAGATAAAGAAGGTCTTATTCCCTTTTTGTATGAGAGAAATAAGATACAAGGGAGGAGACGATAATATTTTCTTTTCAGATATTGATTTCTTCGCAGATACTGATATCCAGGTAGTACAAAAGATCAGGAGAGGAAGACAAAGGGAGAGGAGGAAGATGGAATACATCGCACTACGAGGTTATTATGGTGCACTCCATCCTCCTCTGGTGCGTCTTTTTTTAGAGGAAAGAGAGAATGTCCCTGAAGAGAGCGGAAGACAAAAGAAATGAATGACCTGGTCAGATTATCACATCTTTTCAAATAGATCACTTACAGAAGTTGGAAAATTCGCGGTGTGGACAAAATGGTCTCAATGTTGTTACCATCTGTTAGGTTATAGTCCTTTGATTGGGTAAAGGATATTACGATGTTGTTTTGTTAGACGTCTCAAGTGCATAAATTCTTTAGAAGAATCGGAGATTCCTTAGCAGGCATGAGCATTGGGTGTTGAGACTTTCTCGGATTTGCCTGAATTTCAGAGTTACTTGCTGAGTTCATCTGACATGGAGACCGGACATACACAGCTGAGACCTAATAGTTACGATATGCCTATACAATGTCCAGAGATTGACATGTTTTATAAAACTTGTCCAGTCAGGACTTGGAGAAATTGCAGTGTGGGCTTACATCTAAACACTAATCTTACGTATTCCAATTTAGGCACTTAGAGTGATCTGGAAAATGATGACGAAGAATTATCTGTACAAGCTTAGGATCAAGTGTGGAATCTGAATTAGTGTTGGATCATTCTAACGTTATTAGCATATGTAGCGGATATTTTGAAGGATCGTTCATTAGATATTCTATTCTCACATAGTGATTCTATCACCTTCCTTCTGTCAGGGCTAGAAGAAATTTTGATACATACCTTGACGAGGTGTTGGATCTAGCTAATGGAGAGTAGTTTATGATACCTAAACATCGGTTATCCCTGTGTTTTTTATGTCCCTATCTCTAAGATGCATGAAGGGTTATTGACTCCTATTAAAAGGATGCTCCAATAGTAGTCTAGGTCGTGGATTCCATCAGTTCAGAATGTCAGATTATATTGATGAACATCCTTGAAAGAGATTTGTGTATGCTTTGCCGTCCATTATCAGCGACACTCGCTGATTTGTTGAGAGATTGACGGACTGGAACAGTGTGGTGACAACACTATCTCGCGCACCTCAATTGCTGTAGAGGCTCTCTATAGCACGGCATCCGCATGATTGTGGGGTGCTGTAGAGTATTTCTCTCTTTTAGGGGTATTACATCTTAGGAGCATGAATCAACTCGTCGCCTGAGACAGCTGTTTCGTTTCGTCCTTGAAACACAATTTTTTACATTTTTAATGCAAGATCTTCCACCAGTCAGGGGTACTGATAATGGGGAGCCCGTGGTGCTCCCGTGTTGCGTACGCAACATTGTATTGCTGGGCTGGTGGTGAGGCTACCATTGTGTTTGATTGACAATGACCTACCCATGATAATTTCTGTTTTTGGGGTGTGGGGATAGGTATATTGAGTGATTATCCTAATTTTGTGGAAATTGGGACGACGAGCGCGTTTGATGTACTGTTGTACTGAGAAGTCTCAGATGAATATCGTTGCCATGAGAACATGTTCACTTCAGCTATTGATGAGGGGTGGCGCTTCCTTTTTTGGATCTTTATATCATAACGATATAAAATTGTGGGAATCTACATAACAAAAAACTTTCGGAAACCAAACCGCGACTAATAGTCTCCTACCGGTGGGGAGAGAGTTACCATACCTAGACCCTTAAAAAGGGGTCTATGACCATAGAGGATGGCAGTTTCTAGGGAGTTCGGAGAAGATCCTGATCCAGGAAATGGGAGGACTGTATTGTGTTCCAAGCTAATTGACCTTAAAGAAAATGGGTTTGTGGAACGGGGTGGAGTGACCCGCGAAAAGTCCATGATGAGGGGCATTGTGGTCAAGGGCACTTGAAAGTGTTAGATCGAGGAAGGACGCTCAATGGTGTGGAAACGGAACAGCGAAAGTTCCCCCACAAATCATACTATGAGGTAGTGGCAGAAACTTTGGATCAGGAGCCCGACGAGAATTTAGCGAGAGACTGTATTTCTAGATACTGGGTATCTTGAGGTCAGAATAGGATTTAAAAGAGTGTCCCTCCCTGATTTCCTCAGATTAAATCAGCGAAAGGGAAGATCATTGAGGGATAGACTGGTGCATTAGTTTATATAACTCCAGCATAAAAATGGGGGGACCTGGTGGACTGACAACCACTGGTAACTTTGCGGTGTTGGGGGAGGTGTGGCATGTACAGATTTAATTGAGCGTCAAAGACGCTTTTCCATGATTTTAAATCAGCGATCGCTACATTTGTGAAGAGAGGATTTTTCCAACTGTAAGGTTGGAATGAGTCATTTATTTTATGCAGGATTGTACTGCCGTTAGGATATGTTGGGAGAAGAATAAGAGACAATTTAGAAGACGAGGTTTGGCGGATCTAGGGGACATTTTAGGACAATAAGAGAGATACACAGATAGCTCGGACATGTATGTGAATGTCATAATAATGAATCCATAACACACGCCTGAAATTTCATCGATCAGTTTGAGGTCGTGAGGAAAATCACCCTCTGACCGGCGGGTTCGATTTGGATACAAGACTGCTTAAGAAAAGAAAACGAGTGGTATTTTCAGGTATTTTCATAACTATGACCCCTGATGGTTACTTAACGAAAACCTGCAATTTGGCTGTTTTTTTATAAATATTTTTCATAATTTCAGTTTTTTTTTTTTTGGTCCTTTTTTCTTTGGATTCTGTTGGATAGGGTGGTAAATCAGTTGCGAATATCTACCATGTGTTGGGTACTAAGTCTTTATTAGTAAGCGCGAAATAATGTCAGAGTTTATAAATTTTTCTATATCTTTTTTGACTTCAGCCCAACTCACTTTATTTTTACTAGCCTTAACTAATTGGTAGTTTATATCCATTGGATTATTGAAAGTAACCTTTTGTTGTAATCGACTATTGAGTCTTGATGTTTGATAAGCCTCTGTTAATTGGGTCAACCATATTGCTTTGTGTCCAATGTATTATCGTATTGCTTGGGGCGCCGAGTGACGCCCTTGTCCTATGGGGCGGTGTGACACTGTTTTGCTGGTTGCGCGGCGGGGAACGGGTGAAGAGTGCGCGTTTGCACTCGTTTGCCGCAGTCTAAGTTCCTATTTGCGGTGCGCACCGTGCTGTGAAATTACTTTCGTTTTGCCACTTCGGTTTGCCACTTCCGGTATTGGCGGAATGGGAAGGCGCGCGGAAACATGTGTGTGTTTGGCGTCTTTGTTTGCTATTGAGCATGTGACAGGCCTTTTGGCTTTGTCTCATTGGTGAGTAAAGTGGATTGGATTGGCTGAGTAGTCTTATTTGGTTATTTGGACCTGGGTGGGTATATAAGTGAGTATACTGTCTGGAACTTACTTATCGGCCTCTGCACATAACTTGGACCATCATCATATCTATCCACAGATGTATAATTATTTTTCCCATGATGAACCATATCTCTGGTGGGGAGGAAAGCATCGGGTTATGTCTGTGTTCTTTATGTATGTTACTTGTATAATTTAGTTAGTTTGGGTGAGTCGCCGAGAGGTCGGGGTTCGGCCCTTTTCCGGGGCGCAAGTGCTCTATCTGGGTCTTGGAACTTAGTATACGTGATAGCGGGATGTGCTTTTTCTATTATTTGGTATATATGGTCCAATGGCGCACGGAAGTCCTACCTGTGACAAGGTCTTCAGAAATCCGTGAGCTTTCTTGACCACATTTTCCTCCCTCTTATAGGGGCACTTCTCCCTGCTAATAGGGTATTTGGTTTACAATTGTCTTTTTTGCTGTGATTAGCTAGACATTGTACACTTGCTCTGTGTAATTTTCGTTCTGATATACAGACGGGTACTTTATACTAATACGTTTCATATTTGTATAGTGCAGTCATATATGTGTGAGGCATTTTCTATATATAAAGGATAAATTAGTTTAAGGCCATATCTATTAAAGATTGTTTTAGGAATTTTTCTTTTGATCTGAGACGGTTTTCTATATTCCTATTATCTCTTTTTTTTCTGTGAGTTTTTTGTTTCAATACCCATACCTGATCGATTTTTTTTTTTTTTTTTTTTTTTTTATATATTCTCTTATTTTTATGAGCAACTGGAGTTGAAACACTCGCCTCAGTGGGGAGGCCTGTGATTTTAATGTCATATTCTGTCGGTGCCTTGTAAGCTACCAGAGAGGAGAGGTGCATGTGCTGAGCATGTGCGGCCTGGAATGAGAAGCTCTCGTCACTGGTCCGTCTATCCCCTGGAGTCGAGCTCTGACTTATGGATCACTAGGTAGCAGCTAAAACAAAAATGGTGCAGAATTTTTAATAAAGGGTTTTTTTTTAGTGAAAAGGTTTTTTTAATTTACAAGTTTCCCACCTCAATTTTACTTTATGGCAAAATCCTTTAAACCTAATGGCTATCCGTTGTGTAAGAATATAACCTTAGACATGATTTTGAATACAGCAGGGGAGTGAGTGCCAGGACTTAGGAGGTTTTTTTGTCACTTTGCCTGCCCAGAATTTTTTAGTCTGGCCTAGCTCTCTCTACTGCAAGAACCAAATAATACACGCTAATATGTTTTGTAGCAGTGGAATTAATACAAAATTTTATCTGCAAGTGGGAAGTCAGTCTGCTGGGATGGACCTGTAGGCATATGAAACAGCTCTATCAGGATGAAGCAGCAACCGCTGTGAACCTGGGGCACACCAATGACATTTTACCAAGTCGACTTTTGCAGTCTTAGGCTGGGTACACAACGATTTTTTTGGGGGTACATAAAGTAACAAAAAAAATCCCATGATGCATCACATTGTTGTCACTGGGAATATGTGCTGCAGGTAACACTGTAAACTGTGGTGCATGTCCTCCAGGCGTATAGTCTGAATCCATGTTGCGGTAAAAGAAAAACCTGTACCTGCCACTTTTTCCGTGTATGTTCAGTGCGGTAAATGGGACTTGGACTAAAGTGTAGTAACATCCATGTCAAGAAAAGTGAACTCCATGCATCTGGGGTGCACATTGCGTTTTTTATTGGCTATTACATGGCTGTAGGACAAGACTGCGGTGAGAACCTAGCCTTAGGATAAGTTCACTTAGCATGTTTTGAACTTGTATTTCTAAAAAAGAAAAAAATACTCCTGGAAAGTGTGTGTAATACCCATGCATCATTCAGGGGCATATATATGGCCGTTCACCATTGATGCAAGGGCCGTCAGATAGGACTTGGGTGCTGTTTACTTTCCTTATCCCTCCACATTCCATCAGAACCTGGGCTGTGCACCTTTGTTTCCGGTTACATGTCCTCTGTCAATTGACCACTTTAAACATTAACATTGTGTATATGATGTGATACAGGGAATGTTTTTATTTTTGCACAACAGAAATCCTGTTGGATCTGCAGCAGATGTGCTGGAGGATTAGCTCCATGGTCACTCATTAGGTCTAAGGGGATGGTCACACGGTGTATTGGATCCGTTTTTAGATGCGTGTTTGGATCTGTATTTCAACCCTAAATGGACCCAAACACGCATCTAACAATGTGCAGTGTGTTTTACATTGCTTTCAATGTAAAACATGAATTGCTGATCACTCGTCTGAACGCCAATGCGTGCTTTACATTGAAAGCAATGGAAAACACACTGCACATTGTTAGATGCATGTTTGCGGTCCGTTTGTAATGCATTTCTTTCCGAGAATCGAGTTCGAAAGATCGATTGTAATGTCAAATTCTTGATCCGTTTGACGCAGCAGTCACACGTATTTAAAGGGAACCTGTCACAATAGTTTCATGCCCCCTTGCTGTGAGGGACAGAACAAGTAGTGTACAGACTGCGGTTCCCAGCGCTGTGTACCCTTATTCTGTAAGAAGCATGCAGTTTTTTAGCAGTATTAGATGCTCAAATCTGCAGTTTTCAGCCAGAGTCTTGTTTTTTTTTCAACCCCGCCACCTGATGCTAGGATCCGCCACCTCAACTGATTAACCTTATTACTTTGAAATAGGGTAGAAGCAGAGAAATGTGAATAACGGTCAGTGGGGAGGAGCTTAGCTTTGGTGGGTGGGGCTAAACAACCTGCCACTCACATGAATATGATCTTGAGGGGTAAATGCTCTACAAAACTCCAGCATCTTACCAGATAATGGACACAGCGCTGGAAACAAGCAGGTCTGTCCACTAACTTGTGCTGCCCTCGCAGGGGCATAACCTATGTGACAGGTTCCCTTTAAAACTATAGGGTGCGTTTCTAATGCAGCCAGACATGCACCCGCGTTTTGGATGCGATTTACGCAGCACTTTTGAATGAGTTTTTCTGATCCATAACGGATCCAACGCGCCATGTGACCATATCCTGATGCTTTACCTTTCTGCTTCAAATAAATGGACTTTTTTTTCCCCAGCATTATGGACAGAAAATTGCATGGATATTCTCTACAACATGTGGACGGGTTTGCAGAAACCACACATAGGGTGCATTCACATGGCACTGACAAAATCGGATTATCCGACTATTGTCGTTTTGCACATAAGGGGGCGGCTTTTGTGCACAGTTTGCGGATTCAGCCGTCCCCTTTCACATTGAACCGTTCATGTTCCACCCAAAAACCTTTCTATTAAAGTCTATGTAAAAAGTTGACAGGGTTTACAGACGGTTCTCAAATCTGAAAACCCATGGCATGGGGACAGGCCCTTACTGTACTATGTGGGTTGTGATGAATCTGATGATGCGCCTTTTGGAATGGGCTCCGCACTGAAATCTGTGTCAAATGTGAATAGGACCTCACTCATGCCTTACCGGTGATTAGGAGGCCTTGCTGCATATGAATGGACATCATCAAAGACGATGATCTTCATTGTATTTTGAAGAATAGGAAACCAAGTTTAGAACTTTATCTACTCTGATAAAGTCTACAGTGGAGATAGTTTTAGAGAAAACCAAAAATCAGAAGAGAAAATATGACTTTTTTGTTTTAAACAATGTTTTTATTTTGGTTTTCCAAAAACATTTGTTTGTTTGTTTACTTTATTAAAGGGTTTTGGCAATTCATAAAAAATGTTCCTGTGTATCTAGAGCTCATACATGCCGTAATGGCGGCTACGAGAACGGGGCAGTATCTATCACACGCTTACACAGATCCTCTCATTATGGCTGTGGCGGAGATGCTGTGTGGAGGGCACTTGGCTATCATTCATAGAATTAGCGCCGTTGGACGAGCGGACCTCGGAGAGGATTGAAGGAGATGGCTAGCAGTGCTAATATAACAGAGGGTGCACTTGATATTAGAGAGGGACCTGGATGTGCTAAATAGAATATAATTCCATTGATCATTCCAGAGATATCTGATTTGCAGCTCAGTGCATTGTAAACAGTAGGGTCATCACTGTGTTGCTCTTTTGCTGTTGGGGTACATAAGATATAACCATTAATCTTATATGTATGCAGATAAACAATTCTCATTGGGCAGCGCTAGCTGCAGTTCTGCATGAAACCCTTCTGGGCAGTTCTGGTGGGGGGTTCTTCAAATTGACCTTTGGCATCTCCTCTTCTTGCCCTGGTGTTAGTCCGGGTGAGGCTATTCGCTACTGTGCAGGCCAGCATGGCATGTTGTCATAAGGACTCTTGTATGCGAGTTGGTTTAATTATCACAAGGTCACACACTACTGGAACCAGTCTGACACCTCTTGATTGAGTAAACCGCATATTAACAATGGGAGAAGTAGAGGTTATAACACCCTATGAGCATTGGGCAGTCTCTACCCCCCCAGTTGTCACTTTATTCATCTCTTTGCATATTATTATGTAAAAATAGACTAAAAGCCTGCTCTGCAATCAAAGGGTGTAGAGCAATGCATCTGTGGTGTCAGTTTTACGTTTTTAAGGATGTGAGAGGTCCTCTTTACAGCACAATCTGTTAAAAGATGAGGCGAAAACGAGATCGCGATTCATGTATACTGTAAGGTATGTTACATGGATTATTTTGCACATATTTCGGCTGCGATTGCGTGTGTATTGGGCTTTAATACACGGCGAAATGTGGCCACTAAATTAGGTAAATTTAGCTCTCTACTGTGAGGTATGGGTTAACACGTCAGTCTCAATGCAATACAATAGATTTGTATTGCGAGGAGCGAGGGTGGGGAATTGATCTATGTCCATTGTTAGCCACGGTGCAGTGTGCACCGCTCATAGTGGTTTGGAATGACGCGCTGTTCAGCGTTGATGGTTCCAAAAACACACTGCCTGTATTGTGGTGCAGTAATTATGTGCAGCTTAAAGCAGTGTGCAATACCCAAAGAGGAATTGTAATGAGCATAATCAATTATTGTTGCTGCTTAGTGTTGAGCCGATTTTTCATTCGACAAAGTTGATCAATCGGCATGGTTTTTATGGTCGATCGGAAATTTCACAGAAGATGCGATAATTAGGTTAAGAAATCTTGCATCATTATTAAAGATCGAGCTTTTTCCGGCGTTCCTGTAATTTTGGCGGACAGCAAATCCGGATTACAGAATATGAGCAGGATGAGATGTCGGTGTTGCGACGTCTATGACTGGGTATGTGCTATGGTTGCGATTGGTGGAAAATCACTGACCTCGTTTTACATAGAACAGACGTTTCCTGTTTCAGCTCTGAGTCTCTCAGCGTATCTCATTTTTATTTTTTTAGGGATAGGAACCTGCGTTTCTGCACCTGTGGCCAAACAGCTCACACGCGAAATTAGTTATTTCTGCACAGATAAGAAAAAACATCTTGACTATAAGCTGTGATCTTCCAATTTAGTTAGATGAGAGATTTGAAGGATTTTACTGTAGTTAGAGAATTTTTATAAGCAGCTGTCTACGCTGTACAAATTCTCGGCGGGTTTTGGGAGCGGGGGGGGGTTGGGGGGAGGTCGGGCACCAGGGCGCGTGCGGAACACAGACACTGCTCATATCTATAAACGAACACTGTGATAAAGTATCACCTCAAGGATTAGGTCGTAGACCATTGTAGTGGATATCTTTATTATTAACAAGTTTGCTAGTGAAATATTTCTGGGATATTGGGCAGACTGAAACTTTATTTGGATAACATATTGCTAGTAACTTGCAGGTCTCTTTTGTTAGCGGCAAAAAACATCCACTGTTTTTATCAGTATAATTTAGATAGGTGTTCATTTTTAGAATTTTTCCCATTCTCATCCTAGTGTTGATATATCACCTTGAGTTAAATTACAATTAACAGCAATTTTCGTAGTCAGTCACCAGGTTGTTTGTTCCTCAATACGTGGTGTATCATACGAAATATCATAGTTCTACGTTTTGGGCTTTTTGACTTTGCGCATCCCAGCATGTTCATTGACGCTCTGCATCCAGTAAATCTTATAATACAGCAATTGTCTATTATTTCACCCACAGGTGGATGGAAAAAAGGTGGCAAAAACTATGTGTATAATATTCAAAACGTATAAAGTTAGGTGTTTTTTGGTATTTGCGCATCCCAGCATGTTCATTGAGCAGCATCTACGTTAAAATCTTAAAACAGCACATTTTATTCACCACAGGTGAAATGTAAAAGGTTCTGATGCTTTAATAACCTTAGTGTGTTGCTAAGATGTAGCAGTTTCATCAAATTTGATGTTGAGGATTTAATTTCAGCTTTCTGCCTTTTATGGGTTGTGTGTAATAATGCAGGTGTTCGATTGCTCTTCCCATAGACGTTATGGTAATCGTCAATAATCGATGCGCATCTATCGAAAACCTTATCGATTAGCGCACAGCTATCGCTCAGATCTCAGGAATAGCCAACGCAATCGCTCAACACTAGTGCTGATAGTTTACATGTTTTCGAAATAGTCGACAGCTTTGTTTTTCTTGGTCCCTCATTGATCCCAGTGGTGGTTCGACAGCAGAGATCGAGCGCTGATTAGCAATGGGGTGCGCAGCCATGGTGAGCAAATGGCAAACCAAATGTAGAAGCGCAAGGATGTCTTGATCATCACTAAAGATTGATCACTACATTGTGTTCCCAATCGAGAAATGTGGCTGCGGAACATGGACGCTCACATAAGCAGACAGAAAAATGTATGCTTTTTAGTTGTGGCGCTGGAAAAAGCTTCTGCGAATCAGAGCGGAAGTAACCACCAATAAAGTTGTTGTTCATCATATGAACCCAGAATATGTCACAATGGAAGGTTGTAACGGTCAAGAATCTGTTACTGATACTGTGTTTTACAAGTCAGTGTATTGAAGGGTCGAATTATACTGTGTATCTAATAAGGAGATGATAGTCGGACTCTGGTTAATGGTAAACGGAAACATGGGAGACCATAGGCTTGTTGGTTGGCCACCATCTAGAATGACATTGAGCGACTTGAAAAAGTAAGGGCCACATGTATGAAAACGTCTAGAGTCTAAAATTCACTTTTGTTGCCATAGCTAATGATTGGTTGTTATGGGTAATAAAGTGAAGTTTTTAGACTTAGATAAGTCTTTTCATTAAATGTGGCCTAAGCACTGAAAGAAAAACTGGAAAACAGAGAAGCATGGCAAGAACTGTTGTACAAGGTCTCCAAGGTCAGATACTATTCAGTGCAGAAGATAGGATGGCACAAAGACTCATATTAAATGCATAGTTGATCACTCACTCTACTTTGGAGAAGATGAAAAGGCGAACTTTCATGTTAATGGGGTTTTGTCACAATGTCAATTGTTGACCGTGGGATTCTACGCCAATAAAGTAGGTATTTATATCACTGTTCTAAACTATATTGTATTACAAAAAGTGAAGCGACTGTGCGAGCTAACGCAGCATTGCCTCAGTCTCCCACTTATTTTCTGAAAGTTATAAATTAGACAGACAGGAGCCTGACAGGGTGCTGTCTCGGAAATACTTGCGCTTCTGCGTGTTTTGCATCTTCTTATCTGATGATCAGGGAACATAAAGGATGCTTGCAAGGGGCAGGGGTATGAGGCTGTTTGAGCAGTATAGAGAATCCGTGGTTGTAATGATTATTTCAGTAAGCTTTAGTGATTCCTTCTTCCTCGCTCTTGCTCAACCTCCTCCCTCTCACCCATGCAGCCGTCAAGATCAGAAGCATGCTTTGTTTATATTCTCCCCTGAGCTGATAAGATGGCATGGTAAGAATCACATTCAAGGAAAACCCCTTAGAGATAAGGCAGTTTCACTGCAGCTCTTTCCTGGAAAAACACGCTATTCGAGAACTGAGAGCATATTTTGTGTGTGAAAATTTCTGAGCCGGAGCAGAATCGTAGTTTACAAGTTTAGCGTTTTACCACTTTTATATGGATTCGTACTTGAAGGGATAGTCAGACAAAAAAGGGTCTTCTCACTAGAATGGTTAGCTTTCCGCATGTAGGAAATGTAAATGAAGACTACTATCAAACACATTGCTGTTTTTATGTGGCGTTGTTGAGAGATGTTATCTCTTGCGGAGTGACAACACA
The DNA here is from genome assembly GCA_025379985.1 of Phyllomedusa bahiana. NCBI lineage: Eukaryota > Metazoa > Chordata > Amphibia > Anura > Hylidae > Phyllomedusa > Phyllomedusa bahiana. The sequence continues at coordinate 85,405 of JAODAL010006555.1, read as the reverse complement.
GGTTTCTCTTGGTTTCAAAACTAGTCTCTCTATGTTTACGCTGCATTAGCTGGGAAGAGATTGCTGTGTTTGACCATGGTGACGACCTCTGTTGTGAAATAATCTAAAGGACTAGAGGTTTGTATTTGCCTAAGATAAGGACACATTTTCATCCTTGTAGAGATTATCAAGTCTATGTGTACTCAGCATTATACATCTCCTGCTTGTTCCTCTCCGTGTATACACGCTAAATTAGGATAAGCAGAATCTGATTTGACGAGTCATTGCGCTATAGAACCATCACAGTTCTTACAGGAAGCGGCGTAAGATAGCGCTGTGTTCTGGAGAACGCAGCTATGGTGAGGACATTCCTTTAAAGGCAGCTGCAGTGTCATTGCACACTGAGTAGACGTGTTATGAAGCAGTTCAACCTACATCCTAAACCTATGTAAGTAACATATTGTAAAACTTGTGCGCTCCATTACAATGTGGCCTTTTCACGTGCAGAAGTAAGAACGGGCAAGGCTTCAGCTGGAAACATGTGAATAGTAAACTACAGCTCCCATCATGCAATGCATCAGGCTGTTCTCCTTATCCTATATTGTCGTGGTTGCTTTTTGTACATTTCAGATTGTTCCCCTTACTGCTGAGCGTCTCACTTTAGTTCCCAGTCTCCTTCAATCCTGTGCTGTTTCATAGACGCACCGCTCACTCTCATGTAACTTTAAGTGCTAGAATGATCACAGACTCAGACTAATGAAAATAGAAGTCGTAATTGTCGAGTAAGCGAGCTCTAAGAAACAACATATTGTTGGGTTCTGTAATTGATGAGCGATTATATGGGAAAAGGGCTCCGTAAAATATTTTGTGAATTAGTATGTATGACGATTTTTATTTGTATGGCAATATTTTCAAGAGGAGTAAGTAATCTTTGTGTGATCCGTTAAGAGGGGTTGTTTCACTAATTTAATTCGTCCAGGGGTGGCCGTGTGTTTCAGCTGGCTTCTACTAGAACTGCAGATAGAATCTTAGTCTGTAGCTATTAGCAACCCCGCAGTGCTGGCAGACCTATCGGGAGATTCAAACAGGTCATGTAGCTATACGTGGCCTGAGAGCTGATAGCAGCCCATACAGGAGGGAGATAGCTAGGTAAAGTAGGAACTGTTAATGGAACATATAGCATAGTGGATTTTTCTTTTTGCAAGATCATTACATATGAATAAAAAAGCAATCCTTGTAGTGAGACAACCTCTTTAAGTTCGATGGCGCTGTGGCGTTGCAGTACCCCTTGTTCAAAGAACTCGACGGTGCTATTAAAAAAAAAAAAAAAAAAATTTTGAACAGTTACATACTTCGCCTTCATCCGTATTAGAACAAAACACTGGAAATTTATACTCTAGTGTCAATAAGGATGGGCTCAAAATCCTCATTGCCAATAAGCACCCGAAAACGGGTAAGCATGTGGTTTTTAATTTAGATCCCTGTCTGGAAGCGAGGGACAACAGGCGTGGTGAACTGGCAATCTTTTTTTGGACTGCTAAACTACTGTAAAACAGAATAACCGAGAAGCGGACACCTCAGAAATACATATGCAAAAAGCATGTGAAATACTATGTTAGAGAATACGCAGTTGGACAACGCAGAATTCGAAAGAGTTAAAAATTTACCCACTTGTGTGAAACGTCCCTGTTGACCACAGTCTTCTAGTAATCTGACTTGGTTCAGTTAGAGCATAAGATGTAGAGGAGTAGTTGGGCTTGGGGTGTTATGTCCTTAGTTAAATGTTTTTTCATGATGACGGTCTCACTTTATGAATCGATAGATGGAAAACTTATCGAATTTCCTCCTTAGGGATTACCATAACTGACTTTGTCTGAAAGGCTTTCTTGTGCGATTCCACTCTTCAGCTGTCAATAGACATGAGATTTTTTTTGGGTGGGTCGCCCTACAATGTGCGTCCGTTATAGTTAGCGGTTATGTCTTACATGCTAAGGTCATTCTAAGGGGCTATGTTAGGTATGGTGGGGAATGTCGCTGACCACATTTTTTTTCACTGTAAAATTGGGTCATTACTGCAAGTAGTAGATAAGTTCTATATTTATTAATGATGTTTTCATCGCATAGGTTACGATATGCAACTTCTATTCTAATCTCGACCAATGAGTCATGGTGATGCCCACAACTTGTGGTAAAATTGCAGCAACTCTTTATTACTGTGGGGCCCAGCAGTGTGATATAAGTGGTGGTTCTCTCTTCCCTAAGCAGCAGGTGTGGATAAGATAAGGTAGCTGGTTTGTGCAGCTGTCTTTGTAGATTAGAAATGTGCAAGCTTTGTCAGTTACTTCTGTGTGTAAGGCTATGTTCACACGGCTTCAAATGGGAGTATGTTCAGCCCGTAATGTTCGTGCTGTACTGCGCTAAGATACAGCGGAGGCTGAGATACTGTCCCAGTCATTGACGTAAATCCCACAGTCGTAATAGAGCAGCTATGAGATTACGTCTCTCTCCTCGCTATGCAACAATACAGGGTCGAGGTGGGTATAAGGTGACGGTCAAGTATGTACAGCGTGATATGCGCCTGGTGTACAATAAATGTCGTATGCCACTCTGGCACCGGGTGAATTGCGGGCGAAAAACGGCTCCGGGCAGAGTTTTGCCGTGTGCGAATCATTAGTCTAACGACAGGAATTGGCGACAAGTGGCGTCAGGCAATCAATGAGGTAGCAGAATAATGTGCATAGCATACCAACGTCGGTTTTAAAAGTAATTGGAAATAAAGCACCAACACTTAGTACCTATCGCTGCCTGGCTCCAACGGAGCCAGAGGGGTTGAAAACAACTAAAATATGTAGTTGCGTTAATTTAGGACGCACTTCTTTACACCAAAGGACATTTCTGACATATCAAATTAGGTGGCAGTTCAGGAGGTGGCACGCTCCGCACACTATCTCTGGGGAAGTCCGTGCCCGATTAGGGCCCGGTCACTATTGTGGCGCGCAATTATTGCTACCGCGAGGAATAAGATGAGCAGTGTATTCGGCTGTACTCATAAAACTCGCAAGAGAGAAGACTAATGACTGAAGAGATACTGAGCGGAAACGTATGTCGCTCACGTTCTGAGCTGAAACTTTTGGCAGCCTGTTCTCAAAATAGGCGCATGTCCTACATGTCTGACGACTGTATAAGGCCTGTGGTGGTATTCTCATAGATATGCTATCGGAAATCTACGGTGGGAATACCCCTTTAAATGAAGCAGCTAAATATATTCTGTGGCTAGGGAATGGTGCCCGTTCCTGAGAGGTGCTGGTCCCAAAGGTGAGACCTGCACCTTTAACACTCTGGTGGCATTTCCTATTTATATGCCATTAAAAGTCTATGGTGGGAACACCCCTTTAACATAACTGGTCTTTGCCAGATGATTGTATAAGTGGCTGTTGCCGGTTAAGTGGTGGACCTGTGGAACCTGTAAGTAATCAATTATTAAAAATAGTAGTTGGGCGCATGAGACGTCTTACTTGTGGATATCTGCACTGTTTTTGCCAGGGTTCTGCATCGACCTGACGGACGGGACCATGTAGTAATGAAGATCAGTGCCTTGTACAGAATGCCTTATGACTATATGGGGAGTGTGAGCGCCCTGTAGTACATACACTTTCTCCATTATTGTATAAGTGGGATTGGTTCTGTGTTGGCTACAGTTCGTGATGTACAGGCAGGAAACGTGCTTTTTCGCATACGAGCCTTTGATGGTGTCCTGTCACTTGCCTTTCCATGCCTGCGTTGCATCATCTTTGTATAAAAGGAACATATTCTGAGTCATCCTTTCAATGGCATGCCTACTTTCATGAACGGCATGATGACCGCGCGTGACTTGTGGTGTAAGGATAAGCTAGGCCGGGCACCAAGTCACGCTGTTGTGTTTAAGGGCTTGTTGACACACCATTTTTTGCTGCAAATTGTTTCATTTAGTGGCAGTGGCATTGTGAATTTGGCTCAAGAGAGAACCGACCGAGAATATTGAAGTAAAGCCAATATTTTGTGGGTTTATTTTTACTGGTGGGCGCTGGTGTTACTATATGTATGTCTGTATGCAGCGCTCTTCATGGTTATCTTATTTGTCGAGTGGAAAGGTGTGTGTTCTATATCTCGCCATAAATACTTGTCTGGAATGCTAGGACCAGAGCCTAGCTGTCACTCCTACTTTTACAGATCTAGAGAGGTATGTTCCTTCTGGTATTTTGGTCAGACTTTAGTCTTTGGAGGGTTGTTTGTTTGTCAATTGATCCACTGGATGAACATATATATGCCATGTCATCCACTGGGGGAGTTTGTTGGCTGGGTATTAGTACTGCCGCATGTTTTTGACCTGTGTGTTTGGTGAGTATGTGATGATAGCTGGCGTTGTAAACAGAGTGAATGCACGTCATAGTTGGACTGGTACATCTTGCAGCTTTTGTATTTTGATAGAAGGGCGTTTACTTCATTTTGTCATCTCTACCGATGCACACTTCTTATGAAGGGAATCACTGCTGGTGACTTCTGTATGAAAGATAACCTAAGCCAGGTCCAAAGTGAGCTCTCTGATTTCTATGCTGTGAATTTTTATTTTGTGCAGTGGATTAGCGCCATTCGCTGGAATTGGAAACCACACCAATTTGGTGTTAAGTCCGAGATCATGGGATGCCGACTAGTTCCCATGGCAGCTGTAAGCCTAATAAAGGTTTCATAGATGCCTTGGTAACATTTCTATTACTTCCTGCCACAGACAGGAAGTAATAGAACCAGAATCTTGATGCACCCTTTTGCATTAATTATATATATTTTTATTAAATGCAGAAGTGTGTACAAGCTATCAAGTTCCTGAGTGGTCAGGTACCCTAAAGGGACTAAATGTACAAGTAAAAAATAAAAAAAAGTGTTTTAAAAGAATATAAAACATTAAAAGTTCAGATCATCCCCTTTGGTCATTTTAGAAATAAAAAAAAACCTAAGTTACACATAATTTGTCCATAAAAGTCGATTTATTATAATATATCATCACTTCATTTATCCTGTACACAGAACACCAAAGAAAATAAAATCCTCAATTTTTTTTTTTTTTTTTTGGGTCATTTCACATTCCCAAAAAAGGTTGATAACAAGTGATCAAACGGCCGCAAATAGAAACTTGTAATGGGGAACACCCAGAAAAAAGAATCAGGCGCGACTCGCACTATACACGGGACTTCTTCACAAGAAGGATATATCAGAAATGTTCTTTTATAAAAAGTCAAAAGCAAATCAAAGAATCAAATGCGTATAAAAGTAACGCATTTTGCGATCTGGACAAACGCACCGCAAAAACAAATGAAGAAGGGAGGACACCATGTATACACTAAATTGGCCCCAGAGACCTCCTGTATTTGAATTACTAAATAATAATGCAACAATAAAAAAGGACCAATAAAAATTACACTTCAGACCACCCAAGACGTGCCCCCACTCAGGTCCACGGATGGAAAAACAAGTTATTGGTTGCAGAAAATGGCGCTGCAGCGCAAATTACAGGTATCGGGAATGGTTTTATTTTTTTTTTAACCTAACGAAGACACTACATATTTGGTATCGTCAGACTCGTACCGACCTCCAGCATACAGATAAACTGTCATTCATGCTGAAGCATTATTGACGGAAGAACAACGCCCCCACCAAGCGCACGTGTATGCTCTTTTTTTTTTTCACATTTCACTCCATAGAATTTTTAGCGATTTCCAAGTACATTCTGTGGTATGGTTAATGGCACCATTTAAGGGAACCTGTCACATAGGTTATGCCCCCCTTGCTGAGGGCAGCACAAGCTAGTGACAGACCTGCTGTTCCCAGCGCTGTGTCCCTTATTCTGTAAGATGCAGCAGTTTTAGAGTATTTACCCCTCAAATCTTATTCATGAGGTGGTGTTAACCCCGCCCACCAAAGGCTAGCCCCGCCCACTGACAGTTATTCTCCTGTTTCCACCTATTCAAAGTAATAGGTTTGTCAGTTGAGATGGGCGGGCTAGCCTCAGGTGGGCGGGGTTTGAAAGACTGACCCTTTGAATGACTCTTCTGACTGAAAACTGCAGATTTGAGCATTAAATACTCGAAAACTACAGCATCTTACAGAATAAGGGGCACAGCGCTGGAAACAGCAGGTCTGACACTAGCTTGTTCTGCTCTCCGCAAGGGGAGCAAAAACTATGTGGCAGGTTCTGTTTAACAAGTACATTTTGTCCCACAAAAAACAAGCCCTGGAAAAATAAAAAAAATAAAAAGTTATGGATTTTGAAGGTGAGAAGGAAAAAATGGAGACAAATTCTGACCGTCTGTCAGGAAGGGGTTACCTTAAGTGTAAAGTAACTGAGGTTGATTACAAAACCGCCTGCACTGAACAAAATGGCCGAGAGTAACACAACGTGAGCCAAGCCTAGAACGGCCTTCACGTGGATCACATACAAAACAAAATGGCCGAGATTAACGCAACGTGAGCCCAACCTAGAACGGCCTCGTACAAACATCGAGAGATGCAAGTACTGACAAAACAAAAATGGCCGAGAGTAACGCAACGTGAGCCCAGCCTACGAACTGGCCTTCCACGAGTAGAATCCCTATTACAAAACAAAATGGCCGAGAGTAACGCAACGTGAGCCCAGACTAGAACGGCCTTCACATGGATCATATACCAAACAAAATGGCCGAGAGTAACACAACGTGAGCCCAGCCTAGAACAGCCTTCACTTGGATCACATACAAAACAAAATGGCCGAGAGTAACGCAACGTGAGCCCAGCCTAGAACGGCCTTCATGTGGATCACATACAAAGCCAGTCCAAAGACTTCAGTAAAATAGTGACCAAACATCTGCAGCGTTTCATCTCCTGCTGGGCACTTACTCATGCCCGTTTGAGAAGCGCCCTAGTGGGCATTGAAGCGCTGCAGTTGGTCCATAAGAGATGATTTTTGAGTACCGCGCTCCACTTTGACTTTACTTTTTAGTTTGGTCTTAGGAGGGACAGAGGCCACAGAGGGGTTTTAATGCTGAGTTTTCTCTGAACAGTGGTGCCCCTGGACACACTGGGCCTCCTCTATGAAAACTGTGTCACTGTAAGACTGTCCTTGTTGCCTATAGCAACCAATCACAGTTCAACTTTCATTTCTTTTACTGCTTTGGACAAATAAAAGGTGAACTGTGATTGGTTGCTATGGGCAACAAGGACAGCCTGACTTTTAGACAGTTTTCATAAATGGGATCCCATTCATTCTCCGGATCAGTTGGAGGTCTCGGTGATTGAACCTCCACCAATTCTAAATGGATGTCATAGCCTTGCAGGTTGTCATCACTTTATAAGATGGAAATAACACTTGAAGATTGCCCATCATTAGGTTTAGGAGCCAATCCAAGAAAAGTAGACCCTGAATATCCCTCGTCAACTGAGTTTACCATGGACACTTCTGACACAGACAGGAAATGTTCTCAGGCCCATATGCCTCCAATCTGACTAAAGATTTTGAAGCCTGAATAATTTCCAGTCCTTTCCTGATGTGTTTCCAAGAGTCTAATGTTGTGGTGCTTAACATATATCTCCACCCTGACACTTATGCTTCTAAAGCTGGCGCTACACAAGAGACATCTCCCTCATACACTCTTATATAGACAGATGCACAGTTCAGTCACATTAGTGTGACCCCCACCCCCCTTCTTTCTTTTAACAGCGGCAGCAAATAGCTGATGAAGGAAGTCATGTGTCCAGGGCTATGGAGCCGGTGAGCCAAAGCTCCGACTCCTCAATTTTCCTGACTCCAACTCCTGACTCCCTCATACATGACGCATGTTTAAGTGATAACTTTACAGTAGTAAAATGGTAACATCAGGCTTTTTATCACCTTATGATAAAATAATTAAGCTATTTAGGTAGAACATACACTGACAAGCAAAAAGGGGTAACAATGTTTTGAACTTATGAGTTTCAGGCTCCATATCTCACCATCCACTGCAGCTTTCAACTTGAGACTATCATCATTTTATAGACAATCATCTTGGCTATCTCGTACATAACTTTGACCTGAAACTATTTAGCATCTGCTTCGTTCTGCAGATTATTGACATGTAACTGCATTGTTACTGTTTTGCTCCTGGTGGTGGGACAATCTTTTTATTCTTACTACAAATGAGGGTTACTACAAAATTAGGCTGATTCCCAACTGAAAGGTCATTGATTCGAGCAGCCATAAAGATTCCCAAAGAAAAGAGAAACAGCATCATCCACATCATCGACAGTGTTTCTGGGCCAAGACAATTGACAAACTGCATCATGTGCGGCCATGACAGCTGAAAGAATATGAAATAAAGTCCATCCATCCATTCAAAAGCCAAGCGGTGGACGTCCAGGCAAAATATCGGTGTCAACAAGTCGGCTCATCACAAGGTCTATCAGTTCTAATGCGACAGACACAGCAGTGGAAGTGGCTCGTAAGAGTGAGATCACAGACGTCCATGCAAGCACCATGCAACACGCATTACACAGGTCTGGAATGGTGGCCCGAAATTAGGGGAAGAAACCTCGACTTCAATCACGTCATAAGCGTTGGCTCAAGTTTGCAAAAAAGTACGAAAAATGGAAGAATGGAAACGGGTGATTTGGAGCGATGAAAGTCAATAGACCGGGCTCTGATGGAGGCTAATGGGTTTGGAAGAATGGGACAAATGGATCGAGAAATTGAAGGAACTGTCAAGTTCGGTGGAGGAAGCCTGAGGATGGGGTTATTTCACAGCCAAAGATATTGGATACTTGACCGGGATTGGTGTTGATCTCAATGCTGAGCTATATGTGAGTATTCTACAACATGAGTTATAGAGTTCATATACTCGACTTGCAAGTATTTCGCATCTGCTCAGTTCTGCAGATTCTTTCCTGTAACTGCACTGTTACTGTTCTGCTCCTAAAAATCAAATAGTTAATTTTTATTATTTTGTTAGTATTTGGGAAATCCCCCCTTTGGTTTTCAATACTGCCTGAATCCTTCTGGGCTCTGAATCAGATTCAAGCATATATTGACTAAAATCTGATCCAAGGTCTCTTCTATACATTCCCAATGTTGGTGCATACTAGACTTGGGTACAAATACAGCTTTTTCTTCAACTCTATCCACAAGTGTTCAAAAGATCAAAACATTGTTACCCTTTTGCTTGTCAGTGTCTGTTCTACCTAAATAGCTTGATTATTGTATCATAAGGTGATAAACAGCCTGATGTTACCATCTTACTACAGTTCAGTTATCACTTAAACATGAGCCGTGTATGAGGGATTCGGGAGTCTGAGGTTTGGGAAATTGAGGAGCTGGAGTCGGGGCTTTGGCTTGCCAACTCCACAGCCCAGGTGACAACCTAGTCTCTTCCAGCCCATCTAGCTGTTGTCCATCCTGCATATTAACTGGTGGTCATAATAATGTGACTCCGCATGATCTTTTGGTTTAGTTTTGTATCGCCTCGGCTGTGTAATATCACTAGTGATGTAGCGAGGCTGGTGAAAGCTGACATCAGGCACTGACCCCTAATAAGTGGCACTGACAGGATAGCAGATGGAAGAAAACAAATTTGTATGCTCTGTTGATGGTTAGTGATCTATTACTAGTCAAATCCCAGTTTGCAGAGCAGTGTATTGAGATACAGTGGGTAGGTATAAGATCTGCAATCTTGTTACATTTGCGGTTTGCTACATTCTGTGCTGTGTGATTAAAAATAACTCACAGGAAACTGTGGGACTGGCCAACTACCATGTGTACTTTGAGGTAAAAATGACAGCCGTGATGTGAGGGATACTTGCAGTTTGTGGGGATTCTTTCTTTTCAAAATTCTCCCCTTTGTCTAAAGCAGAGGAGGTCTAAGTACCTGGTCAAGGCTGGAAAATGTCCATACATTGTCTGTCAACAGAGGTTGTGTCGACGAGCAGACTGCCTACTCCGTCAGTGCTTTTCTAGGTGTTCTTGTGTATATAGACAGTACTGCCACAGGTGCCCTGCATTGCTGTAAGGCTGTGTCTACACACTGAAATTTAAAAAGAGTTAGAAGTCCCAGGGTATTTTGGCTTCTCTGCAATATGTTTTTTGGCAGCTTTTGCTAAAAAAAAAAAAAAAAAAAAAAAAATGCAGTCTGATTACCCACAACCCCGTAGTGGGAATCCGGCAGAAGATAGAACATGTTCTATCTTCTGCCGGACGGCGGCTCAGTAAAAAATCTGTGCTGTGTAGACTACAGCATGGATTTTCTATTGGAGTCTACACAGCACTAGGTTCAGTCGAATTTTCAGCAGATACTGAATCCGCCATACATCTAAAACCTGTGCTGTGTAGACATAGCCTGATCCTAGGCCTTTGCTCTCCATTGTTTTGCTTCATACTAAGGAGTTTGTTACCGTCCTTGGTTGAACTTGATGGGCACATGTCTCTCTAGCTATGCGAACTATGCAGTTATAGATGCTGTGTAAAACATCTAAACTCAAATAACCAGCGCGTTTGTAGTTAGAGGGGCTTGTCTGTTAGATCACAGGAAACATGATTTTTCATTTTGATTCATTGCAAAGAATGGTTTGTGTCCTGATATTGACCTTACATATTTGTTAGGGTAAGTTCACACGGCTTAATTGACCGCCGGCCCCATAGACATGCATTACTTGTCACTTATCTTAGACATGTCACTTATTTCCCCGGGTGTACAATACAATCGTATTGTATGCCTGGGAAGAGGAGGCGTAATCCATAGTTCTCTATGAGAACTGTGGATTATTGTAATGATTGGGGTGCATTTTGATCGTATTAGAGCGTAGTGTGAACATACCTTTATGGCAAGTCTGCACACAGTGGATTGTTACGCTGCAGATCATTAGGGAGTCTACACCTGTGAGGTCAGGTTCAAATCTGTGGTGCAGAGGCGTTAGTGGATCCATTAAATGACACCAATGGCGCCCAGAGGACCCTATAGACTATAGACTCTGTAGAGTTTCCGCCCGGGCAGCTGTCATTTTCATGCTGCACTGTTTTTTCCGTAATTTCTGATGAAATCTGCACTGGAGGCTTTGAAGAGAACCGCCGACACCGATGTGGAGCTGGCCTTTCACGGAAATTTAGATGCAGATTTAGTTGTGAATTTACTGTGAAATTCACTTGTGCTACTCTGCAAATCTGTGGTGAACATCTGCAATAGAAATTGACATGCTGCGGATACTGCTGGCTGCACCATGGGTCAGTTTTTGGGAAGGGTCCAGAAGCTGTAATGGGACAAAACCATATCCGCCAATGACCTCACAAGTTTGTCAGTGATTTTGCCGTTTCACCAGCAAACCGGTTTAGCCATCAGCCACCACATGTAGGCATGGATTTGTCTGCTACCGGACTGGTGTACTCTACCCTTCATGTGGAAGAACCATGTGGGTAATACCTCATTCGTTTGCCGGCTATTGTGGATTTTGTTTGGAAGACTCTGCTAGTAAAATCTGTAGCATTTCTATCCTGTGTGAATTCGGCCTTTAATGTAACACTCTAGTGTCTTTTCATTTCTTCTCAGAACGTCCATCTAATGTGGTCAGTGCTGTGGGGGGAACACTTCTATTACTCTGAATAAAAAGTAGCAGGAATCGCTCTTCAGACTGTGTACAGCAGGATAGAGCTGGTCTAACTGAGGCTCTGTGATGGAGGCTCTGATGAGGAAGAAAGGGGACAGCAGGTGGTGCCATATGTTACAGACAGAGGAGCATTTCTAATAAATGATTTCCAATGAAAATCTAGTATGTTGTGTGTGATCTACAATTACATATTTCGAACCCTCATGTATTGTGCTGTATTTTCCATGCCAGTTCCGTTATATGTGAACACTGCCCTACTCTGCAGGGCCAGATGTTTGAATAGTGCTGTAGTGGGCCGGCTGTCGGCTCAGAAGAGAAGGCAAAGGTTCAAGAGGTTTAGTTCCATGGCTGCCTTCCAGATATGTATATATAGTACACTGACGATATGAGCAATCATTTGATTGAATGCTAATAAATAGCTACCTGTTTAATCCTCACTTATGGTGGAAAATGCCTTAGTAAATGACTAGACATGTAGGATTCTGTGTAATCATGAATTCATGATTCATAAACCATATTATGGCCATAGGCTATGTTCACACGGTGTATTTGCAGGGCGTAATTACGTCCCGCAATTACGCCGTGTGGACGGGGGCGGGGCGGGAGCGGGGGGGCCGGCACTTCGCCGACCCATAGACAATCACTGCTAGCGGCGCGTATACGCCGCTAGAAAGTGACATGTCAATTATCGAGACGTACTCCATAGTTCTCTATGAGAACTGTGAATTGCCGTAATGAATGGGCCGTTTTCGGCCCGTAATTGGCGCACTTCGGCGCGTAATTACGGACCGAAATACGGCCCATTTTAAGTCGTGTGAACATGGCCTTAGGCCATGTAGTTTAATGCAGTTTCGAGTTGATGTAATAGATACAATGTATCTTGAATTTTTTTGCAGTGTTCACACTTTCTATTTTTTTTTTTTTCCCCTTATGGGAACTACAATGTTTGAAGGGAGTCTTGATTTGGGGATTCTACACTACACCCATAGCATGGCAGCGGTTAGTGTTATAAGATGGCCCTGTGTATATGGGGAAAGTTTCACCTGTTTGCTAAAAGAGAGGGCTTCTTATCTGTACAGAAAGGGATTTTTAAAATATATTCCATTAAATTAAGGGTTACAAATTTAAAATTGAAATCTGTATTTGTGTCCATGATTCCTAAGGAAACGCTATCTGGGGGGCATCGATGAAGGTGTGACCGGTGGGAGAAAAAAAGGGGAAAGGTTTAAAGGACCGGCTGTTTCCCAGAAAAAGACACTGCGTTGAGTTATAAATGTAATGCACTGTAAATTCACTTTTAAATTTCTGAAAAAAGCCTTTTAACATACATTAGTTTCTACCCATATTATGGTTCATGTTATGTTTTGCGGGGTAATTAATAAAGAGCCTGGGTACAAGCTTGGGATAGAAACATGTGGGGGTTCGTTTAAAAGTCGGGGTTTCTGGGGCCGGAAAACAAATTTGTTCTCTTAATGTATTGGTAATAAGGGGTTTTGGGTTTGGGGTTTGGGGTAGGAGGGTTTTGGGGTAAAAATCCTTGCCGGTTTTTAAGATTTGGGGATTTGTCCATGTATCTTGTTTTTTTTGGGTGTCCCCTTTTATTTTTTTTTTTTTCCCTTTGGTAATAAAGGGGAGCGTTTTGGGGACAATCAAATTTGCAGGGTTGTTTTTATTGGCCCCGTGATCGGGGAGGGTCCCCGGGGGAAATTAAATGCAAAAAATTAACAAGGGCCCCGGGGGAATGAAGAAATTCATTGTTTGGGTTGGGGTTTTTAAATTTTTTTTGAGCGGAGAAGGGGGGGGGGGGCGCCCTTTGGGCTGTTTTGGCTGGGGGAAAAAATAAACTTGTCCAGGGTTATTGACTATTTGGGCGCCGCGCCTATACACCTGTTGCTTCGCAAGTACGCACTGGCCAACATACTTCTGAAGCCCTCCCACTGACCTTCACTTTCCGGCAGGTAATCCTAGCTCTCAATGAGAGCTATGAATTACCGTATTTGCAGGTATAATTCGTGTGTATTTCAGCACAATTACAAACCGAATACCCCTGTGTGAACATACCCACTGTTAGTCATTTCGGCGGTGACGCTATCTTAAATAGTTATTCAGACTGGTCTCCAAACTGTCTTCCAGCTTGATTGTCATCTCCCTGCCTCCTACGAGGTCCCAGATGCACCGGTTGCCTTGTATTCCCTGCTCATGTGCAGTGTCGCAAGTTGTATATCTCTGAACTGTGTATGAGCGGGGAATACAAGGCAATGGTGCATCTGAGACCGATAGGCGGCAGGGGGGTGTCAATCAAACTGGAAGGGAGAATTTGAAGACCAGACTGCATGACTGTTCAGGGGATTGCCCCTGCCCTCCTTCCACCCGCCATGACTGGTCAGGAGATTGCCACTGCCCTCCTTCCACCCCCTCCATGACTGGTCAGGAGATTGCCACTGTCCTCCTTCCACCCCCCTCCATGACTGGTCAGGAGATTGCCACTGTCCTCCTTCCACCCCCTCCATGACTGGTCAGGAGATTTGCCACTGTCCCCCTTTCCCCACCCCACCTCCATGACGGGTTTAGGAGATTGCCACTGCCCTTTCTTCCCACCCCCTTTGACTTTTTTAGGAGATTGCCAATGTCCTTTTTACCCCCCCATGAGGGTTAGGAGATTGCCACTGTCCTTCTTTCCACCCCCCCAGGGACGGGTTCAGGAGATTTGCAACTGTCCTCCTTCCACACCCCCCCCCCCCCATGACTGTTCAGGAGATTGCCACTGTCCTTCTTTCCACCCACCATGACTGTTCAGGAGATTGCCACTGTCCTTCTTTCCACCCCCCATGACTGTTCAGGAGTTTGCCACTGTCCTCCTTTCCACCCCCCATGACGGGTCGGGAGTTTGCCACTGCCCCCCCCCTCCTTTCCACTCCAACCCCATGACGGTTGGGAGTTTGCCACTGTCCTTCTTTCCACCCCCCATGACTGGTCAGGAGATTGCCACTGTCCTCCTTCCACTCCCAACCCCCCATGACTGGTCAGGAGAGTGACATCGCCCTCCCTACTGTTCAGGAAAATTCCCACCGTGGCACCACCCACCATGACTGTTCCACAGTAATTATTATACAGGGCATTATGTGAAAAACAACGTGTGAAAATATATTATGCTCCATGTGCCACCCTGGTATCATGTCACACTAGTGATGCATCTCTCCCATAATATTAAGCTGTTTATAATCAGAACAGTGTGGAGTATAGCAGGGACCCTCATGCCCTGAAAGTATGGAGGCCCGGAGATGCATCAAGATTGGTGAGATTGGTTAGAGTAGGTCCCCATCTGAGCTGAGGCTACCATACTAGTGGTGGATGAGCCCTCACAGCCTCGTGTAATAATAATTCATACTGTCAGTGTTTTTCTGTCTCTATCTACAGAGTGAGGCTGATTCATTTATGTGTTTACAGTCTTAATAACCATTGCATGTTGAAACCTAACTCTATGAAAAACTGGTAATCTGTTCCAATGTAACCGAAAGGTAACAATATAAAATGAAGAGTAAAAAACTGAAGCAGGTGACTAATAGAGATGAAGCAAGTCCTTCCATATAATAGTCATAGAACTGCTGGAAACCGCTTCCTATGATGAGGACACAATGTACCAAAAAAGAACATGGGGCCCTAATCTGATGCCCAAAGGAGCCCCTTCTGCCCCGTGTACAGAACAGGTAGTACCATGCTGAGAGGTGCTACTAGATGCCAATCAGTGCAGGCACCTCACTAATACAGGGGTTTTACAAGTAAAATGTTCATGATATTTGGTTGGATCTTCCAGTCAATCAGATCTCAGTGTGTGAGACATTGTATCTTGAATCTACAATCGCCATTCATGTCTAAAAAGCGACCATTGTATGGTGGAAATATTGTATCCCAAGGCCATGGCAAGTTGAGGAAGCACAGTACTAATCACCCAGTATACTGTCTCTTGCATGTGACGGGAGGACCGTGCTTATTCTTCCCATTGCATGGTTTTTCCACCTTCCTCTCACACCTGGAGTGTGAACAGCCTGACTGCAGGACATAGGTTTTCATGCTGTGCCGTCTGGCATTGTCCAGCGTTCACTTTGTATGTATTCTTCTGGAACAAAATGGAAGTATTTGAATTTCTGCTCCACCTACAAGATACAATTACAGCAGTGCGGTCATTAGAAGCGTGCGCCTCTAGCAGAGCGTTCTCTGCATGTCAGCCTGCTAATTGTCTCATAAGCTCGCTCTCTGTTTAGCAAACACAAAGGTGAGAACGAAAACTTGGACAAACCTGTATGTCCAGGGAGCCGCTCCATTAATCCTATGTAGAACAGGCCGACACAGCAGCACTCTGACCATGCTTGTGTTATGCTGCAATATCATCTGACATAGTATTGCGCCGGGGTGCCCTTGCCTCAAATACATGGGGCGGATAAGATTTCAGGACATTTTCAGTCACCTGCTGCAGAGGAAAAGATGACTCTGAAATCCATGCAGTTATTACCCAGCACCGCAGATTTCTGCTCCGGATGTGCCCCCCTCTCCCTCTATGGTTGTCATCCTCCTGCTTCCTCCACCGTTTGAGTAGCTTATTCTAGATGAAATGTGTATTTGCATGTGACACTCGTGCTGCTCTGTCTTTGTATGTACATTTTCCATGGAGCAGACTTTTTAACCCAGAGCCCTTGAAGTACGGTAAATAGCTGCAGCATCTGTAGGTAAATCTGGCCCTTATGTTACTTATGACTACTGGGCAAGGGCAGAGGACTATACGAGAAACAACTGATGCCTTCATTTATAGGACTAGTATTTATTCCTAGTAAACACTGGCATTCCCCATGATCCCTTTCCAAACTAAGGTCTTTGGATACCTGAAGTAACGCAGAAAAAGGATGTTGTATGTATGAATTTATTTTACCACTTTATTTTATTCTTGATCCTATTGTTTCTAATTACAGTTAGGGCTTTAATATGGTAATAAAAAAATTATGGGTAAATGAGAACAGTAAAAGAGAGAAAAAAATTCAGATTTATGTCACAATCTCATTTGTCACAAAGTCACTTCTCTCAATAAAGATGTGCCTTATACCACAGCTGCCGACCAAAAGAAGAGCCCAGCCAGTTCAGCCTATTGTGCTAAAGTGTTGATCCAGAGGAAGGAAAAAGAAAACCATGAGGTGGAAGCCAATTGTCCTCATTTTAGGGAAAAAAAATTCCTTCCCGACTCCAATCTGGCAATCAGAAAAATCCCTGGATCAACGATCCTTCTCCAGAATCCTAGTCACTATAACGTGTTATATTAAAATCCTTCTTAGATTCTATTAGTGAATTCACCATAAGTTCCTCTGGCAGAGAGTTCCACAGTCTCATTTCTCTTACAGTAAAGAATCCCTTTATATGATTATTTAGAAACTTTTTCCTCTAGATATAGAGGATGCCCCCTTGTTCTGGATACAGTCCTGGTTCTAAATAGATCTTGGGAGAGATCTCTTTATTTAACCCCTTAAGCCCCAGGCCTGAAAAGTAGGTAATGACCAGCTATATTGTGTAATTTTTTTTCCTCCTTGCGTTTTAAGTCAGTCTTAACTCTTTTTTTTATCTTTTCAGCGACTCTGTTGTTTGAGGACATGTTTTATGGGGGAGAAGTTGTATTTTTTTTTGGGGGGGGGGGCATAGTTTAAGTTTACAAATTACTGCTGAATATTTTTTTTAATTATTTTGTGTTTTCAATTTTTTTACACCACTCACATTTCACACTAACCTGTTTAATGCCACAAGTTATTACGGTCATGTGGATACCTTATATGTGTATATATATAATTTTTGCGTGTGTGTAATGTATGCACTAACTTTTTTTTTAATAAATATTTTTTTCTACTTTTTTTTTTTTTTTTTTTAAATCCCATTTAGGGATAAGTATTGTACTTTATTTACACTTAGAATACATAAATATGATATGATTATATGTTACTAATACATTGCAATCTGTGCCAGTGTGACACAGTTAGCCGTCAGGGCAGCACGCTGTGTGCCCTGACTCCAGACTTGTTATACAGACAGCCCTGGGGCTACTCTAGGTCCCAGGGCTGATTGTTCAGATGTTCACCGTGAGTGCGGATCACCCAATGGGGCAGGGGAATACCCTTTCATTATGGCACGGTCAAGGGTTAAGTGCTGGGGATCAGAGGTTTCCTCCACTTTCTAATGCTTACAGAGACTGCTCTAGGAACGGAACTATTAACTACAGCCCTGTTCCTAGCTCGGCTGTGGTGCTGGTAGCCGCAAAACCCCTCTTTCTCCAGCAACGTCTCTTGGTGTCGCTGCAGAACAACAATCTGCAGTGACCGCCAGTCATTAAGGGGTTAAACATGTTTATTATGTCCCTCCTGAAGCTGTTTTTTCTCTATGTTGTATTAACACACCACCTGCTTTATATGCTATGTGGGTTCTGTTAAATGGGCACAAAGCACCCATGTCTAGATATTTTTATTGTAGACATGAAGGCAGATTAGGGCAAGGCTGGAGGACAGATAAAAATGGTGACCGGTAACAATTTTAGTTCATATTTTTGATATTATTGTATGTACCAACAACGGCTATGTACAAGGCATCCATTGAAGGCCTGATTCACATTTAATCAGAGGTAACAGTCTGAGTCTCTGGCACAGATTGTGTCCGAAACGATGGAAGAAAGTAGCACAAAGCGCTATTTCTTTGTTTCAAAATGACGGCCGCAAAGACACAAACATGATGCAGATCTACCTGAAAATAATCCCTAAAAGTGTTCGGTGGGGAGAGAAAAAAAAATGTAATTATTTTTTAAACACTTTTACATCTTTGCTTTTCTCATTTTTCTATATTTGTCTTTCTTTTGTGTTTTTTTTTGTTTCCTTTTTTTAAGATTTACTTCTGTTTTTAACTATGGTCTTCCCTTTTTTGTCTGAAGGAAGCTTGGATAGCATGATTTGTGTCCTCTGCATGCACGCAGATCGCTGATAATAGTGATTTACTCAGGCTGGAAAATGGAAAAATAATTCCTCCATTGTTTTTTGGGATTTGTTTTCACAGCGTTTACCGTAAGGCATAACTGTTATGGTAATT
This sequence comes from Phyllomedusa bahiana, assembly GCA_025379985.1. Taxonomy (NCBI): domain Eukaryota; kingdom Metazoa; phylum Chordata; class Amphibia; order Anura; family Hylidae; genus Phyllomedusa; species Phyllomedusa bahiana. The sequence goes on along the minus strand of JAODAL010006555.1, from coordinate 66,688 downwards.
GACATGTTAAAGGGAACCTGTCAGTAGTTCGGGCAGCATGAAATAGCTGTAGGTTTCCTGGTCTCAGTAACGTGTTTTATGCTGAAACTCTACAGTAAAGTAGAATAATGCAAAAACTAGGTATATGGAGAAGTAACAAGACAGGGAGAGAGGAGTCCAGTATGGGGCTTCTCTGTTCATCTTAAAGCAAACCCATCAGGTGAGTTTTACTACTGAGAGCAGGTTGTGATGGAGGGAGAGAAGCTGAGCTCTGTATTATAGGGAGATACGAGTTGGAATAGGATTTCTAAATCCTGAGAGAACTCTTTGAATGACAGCAAAGGTCCTGCTCCGCCCTTCACATGCAATGATTGACAGCTTACCCTGTATCAGTGTTTGTACACAGTGAACTGTCAATCATTGTATGTGGGCGGGGTAAGCAGGACTTTGTCTTTTAGGATTAATGTTAGGATAAATCTTTTTTTTTTTTTACTCAAATTTAGAATCTTATTTATCACAGAGCTCAGCTTTGCTCCCTCCACATTCTGCTCTCAGAAGGGTAACATAAGTAACCTGAACCGGGGTCGCTTTAAATGACAGGTCTCTCACCTGATTCCCTGTAGGAAGACCAGTCTGTTAAATTGAACGGAGTGTGGAGAAGCACAACGGATTTCTCTCTCCTGGCCCCTATACTTCTCTCCGTGCCCGGTTCAGTTTTACAGGGTGTTCTACACTATAAGGGCATGTTCACATGGCTTATTTGGACAAGGTTTTGGACTAGGTTTTCGGAGCATTTCGTCGCCCAAAACCACATCAAAAAACCCCGCCTGAAACACGCTTTTTCAGAAGAGGTTTTAGAGGCGTTTCTCGGCGAGGTTTTGGGTCAGGTTTTCGACGAGGTTTTCACCCATACAAATTAATAGCTAGGACAAAAACCGTGCCCAAAACACGCTTCAAGAATTGAGATGACACTTCTTTCATAGTGTGTGAACTACAACGAGGTTTTACATAGGAATCAATGAAATGAACTGGGGGCATTTTGAAAGCGTTTTGGACGAGGAAACGCTCCGACAACCTTGTCCAGAACCTCGTCCAAATAAGCCTTGTGAACATGCCCTAACTTTTCCAGGTAGAACACACATCACTGCGACCAGGAGAAATTTTATTCTGCGAGTCAGTATGACTCCTGCAAAGCCAAATTTATGCAGTTTTTTTGTGTGTTTACTTATTTTCACAATAAAAGCTTTTTTTGTTTTTAACTTGATTTTGTGTGATTACATTAGAAGAGTGGTAGCTTTTTGGTAGGGGAGCTGTATAACAGCTTATTTTTCGTTGTATTTTTAGTTGTTACTGTTTTCGGGTACATATGACTTGAATGATTTATTTGATGAACAGAGGTCGGCAATTTTTGTCCTGTCACCTGTATGTGGTAATGTGGGCACAGCTCCTGCTCCATTGCCATCAGTGTGCCGCAATAGTGTGGCAGCCCACTCGGTGTTAATGGTATGGCATATACAAATGTACTTGGCAGTGAGAGGGTTATCATACCAGTGGGAGAAGATGTAGAGATTGCTTACTTGATATTCCTGGAAAGCTCATTGTCTTTTATATTCCCTTGGCTTTAATTATGGTTTTGCTCTATTTGTATTGCATCAACATATTATAGGCTACACATTGCTATATGTGATATGCCGTTCAGACCTATGTCTGTGTTGCTGTCGTGCAACTGTGTTTTGTGCTTGTCTAATGAGAGCCTGCTATGGAAACTGTGGAATGAGCCTGTTACTAGGCTGCTTGAGTGAGATTCTTGCAGTACTGGGCATCCCCTATAATTTACAGATAATGTTCCTGTCATTAAATTAAAAGAAAATCCTGAAAACACATTGAAATTGCTCCAAAGGCTTTAGAATGTCATCAGTTTCTGGTGTGTTCACACTTTGCAGTAAGGCGTGGTACCGGACTGCTTCTACATCACCGCATCCACTAACGTGTCCAGAAATTGTTTCTCTAGGGCTCCTGTATAACACAAAGATAATTAAATCTGTGTTCATACAACTTTCAGCCATGATAGCATTAGGGGAAAGAAAATGACCAGGCACTAGGAACAAGGCATGCTGAGCTCACTTAATAGCCCAACTACCCTGTTTCCCCGAAAACAAGACAGCGTCTTATATGCATTTTTGCTCCTAAAGATGTGCTACGTCTTATTTTCAGGGGATGTCTTATCTTTCCACGAATAAATAATAGCATGCTGTACTAGTGTGTGTGTGTGTGTGTGTGTGTGTGTGTGTGTGTGTGTGTGTCTCTGTATACATACATACATACATACATACACACACACAAACCATAGGATATATAGATGTAAAGGACATTTTATGGCAGCTGCAGTGACTTATCTCAAAGGATGGCAAATGTGACATGCTGGGACTAGAACTAGAAGTCCCAGCATGCCCCATCAGCCATCCTGTGAGATGCGTGTGTCAGTATCATTGCTCCGTTCTTCCCCCCTCTTCCCTCTGTTACTGACATGTACTTTCTGTCTACTCCCCTTTGGATGTTTTGGGACCTGTGGTGACATCAGTCACATGACCTCCCTTCACAGGTCCTTCAACCCTCTAATGATTTCCGCTATGTCTTATTTTTTGGGGGTGCCTTATATTCGGGAATTCAACAAAATTTCTGCTATGTCTTACTTTCGGGGGTGTCTTATTTTCGGGGAAACACGGTAGTTTTCAAGTACAGCTTTTCATTCCATTCTTCTTGTTGGGAGCCCAGCCTTCTGTTGTGAGCGGTGTATGGGGGCGGAGGGGGGAGACTTGCCTAGGCTGGTTCTACAAAGACCTGCTTTGCTGAAATAATGGCATTTCATTAGGCAATTACAAACTAAAGTGTTTTTGCACCAGCATTGTTATGATGTCTTGACAATAAAAAAAGGAAGTCTGTGGTAGTACTGCTCTGACGTCTGGGTAAAGCTGCTTCTTCCAGGTTTCATTAACTGGAAAGCTATAAATATACATTACACCCAGTCATACAGATGTTTTCCATTATAGGGTTAAAATAACCTTCCAAGCAGTCAATACCCATTTCTTACATGCTGTCCATAGCAGTTGGATGCTAATAGGTCTTTAGGTGCCTGTTTTTACACAGACAGCTTCACAAAGTTGTTCCCCTCCCCACCACCCCCTTCCTCCCACACACATATACCCCATCCCTCACACACACACACATACCCCATCCCTCACACACACACACATACCCCATCCCTCACACACACACACACACAACCCATCCCTCACACACACATAACCCATCCCTCACACACACACACAGGATCCCATCATCCCTCACACACACACACAGGATCCCATCATCCCTCACACACACACACATACCCCATCCCTCACACACACACACATACCCCATCCCTCACACACACACACATACCCCATCCCTCACACACACACACACATACCCCATCCCTCACACACACACACACATACCCCATCCCTCACACACACACACACACATACCCCATCCCTCACACACACACACACACACCCACCCACACACACACACACACCCCAACCCACACACACACACACACACACAAACCCACACACACACACACACACACATACCCCATCCCTCACACACACACACACACATACCCCATCCCTCACACACACACACACACACATACCCCATCCCTCACACACACACACATACCCCATCCCTCACACACACACACATACCCCATCCCTCACACACACACACATACCCCATCCCTCACACACACACACATACCCCATCCCTCACACACACACACACATACCCCATCCCTCACACACACACACATACCCCATCCCACACACACACACATACCCCATCCCTCACACACACACACACCCCCACACACACACACCCACACACACACACACACCCACCCACCCACAACCACACACACACACACACACCCCATCCCTCACACACACACATACCCCATCACACCCCATCCCTCACACACACACACATACCCCATCCCTCACACACATTCAGTGCATCATGGAGTTATTACAAAGTCAAATCACATAATTATGTCCACAAACTAACATCCAGTGAAACCACAGTGAGCAGCTATAAGGGCTGGAAGTGACTCAAGATGGTTCTCGTAGGCTAGGCCTGCACAACAGCCCCTATGGCACATGAGGTTCGCCAAAGCATTTCTGGTGGCCCACAACGGGCATGGCTTATGTACACTACCGTTCAAAAGTTTGGGGTCAACCAGACAATTTTGTGTTTTCCCTAAAAACTCCTACTTTTTATTTATCAAATGAGTTGCAAAATTAATAGAAATATAGTCCAGACATTGACAATGTTAGAAATAATGATTTTTATGTGAAATAATAATTTTCTACTTCAAACTTTGTTTTCATCAAAGAATGCTCCCTTGGCAGCAATTCCAGCATTGCAGACCTTTGGCATTCTAGCTGTTAATTTGCTGAGGTAATCAGGAGATTTCACTCCATGCTTCCAGAAGCCCCTCCCATAAATTGGATTGGCTTGATGGGCACTTTTTGCATACCATACGGTCAAGCTGCTCCCACAACAGCTCAATGGGGTAGAGATCTGGTGAGGGCGCTGGCCACTCCATTACAGATAGAATACCAGCTGCCTGCTTCTTCCCTAAATAGTTCCTGCATAATTTCATCAGTTGCAGGATGAAATTAGCTCCAATCAAGCGCCCCCCCACAGGGTATGGCATGGCATTGCAAAATGGAGTGATAGCCTTCCTTATTCAAAATCCCTTTTACCTTGTACAAATCTCCCACTTTACCAGCACCAAACCAACCCCAGACCATCACATTACCTCCCCCATGCTTGCAGATGGTTTCAGGCCTCTTCCAGCATCTTTTCAGTTGTTTTGCGTCTCACAAATGTTCTTGTGTGTGATCCAAACACCTCAAACTTCGATTAGTCTGTCCATAACACTTTTTTCCAATCTTCCTCTGTCCAATGTCTGTGTTTTATAGCCCATATTAATCTTTTTCTTTTATTGGCCAGTCTCAGATATGGCTTTTTCTTTGCCACTCTGCCCTGAAGGCCAGCATCACGGAGTCACCACTTCACTGAAGACGTTGACACTGGCGTTTTGCGGGTACTATTTAATGAAGCTGCCAGTTGAGGCATCGATTTCTCAAACTAGAGACTCTAATGTACTTGTCTTGTTGCTCAGTTGTGAAACGGGGCCTCCCACTTCTCTTTTTACTCTGTTTGTGCTCTCCTCTGAAGAGAGTAGTACAGTAGTAGGAAATCTTCAGTTTCTTGGCAATTTCTCGCATGGAATAGCCTTCATCTCTCAGTATAAGAATAGACTGTCAAGTTTCACATGAAAGTTCTCTTTTTCTGACCATTTTGCGAGTTTTATCGAACCAAACAAATGTAATGCTCCAGATTCTCAACTAGCTCAAAGGAAGGTCATTTTTTATAGCTTCTCTAATCAGCAAAACTGTTTTCAGCTGTGCTAACATACTTGCACAAGGGTTTTCCAAATATCCAATAGCTTTCTTACACAGTTAGCAAACACAATGTACCATTAGAACACTGGAGTGATGGTTGTTGGAAATGGCCCTCTATACACCTATGTAGATATTGCATTAACAACCAGACGCTTGCAGCTAGAATAGTCATTTACCACTTAACAATGTATGATGAGTTATTTTGATTCATTTAATGTTAGCTTCGTTGAAAAAAAACTGTGATTTCCTTTCAAAAATAAGGAAATTTCTAAGTGACCCTAGACTGTTGAACTGTAGTGTAAATCCTGCCCCCAAAATGGGTGTTATTGCCTAGTTTGGGTGGGCGTTTTAGTCCCTACATTCCGCAGTATTTTGCATGTGTGTGGTACATTGTCACAGGTATATGAAGCTATGCTGATTGCAGTGTATCCTACAGCTTCTGAAGGATGCATATGGGAGTGAGCACAGTGATGGAAGTGATCCTATAGATTGTCTGGGTTAAGTTTGGGGACTAGAGGGCCTTACTAGTACTTAGAAGTATTGGTCATATTCTACAAATCGACTCTTGGTGGTCACCGTTTGCATGTCGCCTATGCACAATGGTGCCCTCTACCTACTCACAACACACTTTCACCACAGCAAACAGTTCACAAACTGCACAGTTTCAAAAAAGCTGCACCCTTGGCCCGAAAGCCAGTAATATTCTCATTTTGCAACTCTGATAAATCGTCCCTTTTGCCCATGACCGCAACAAAGAAAATATATGACCAGGCAGCCTATCACACGTCTTATATATCCACCTAGCCTTATCTTATGACACATGACTTCCTTTTTGAACTATGCCCTGCTGACCTCAAAATTAGGTCTTATTGTGACTCAGCTGTGTTACCCTTTTTTTTGCGTCGCCTTACCCACACTAAAGGCTGAGCAGTGAAAAGCTCTAAGACAATATGGATGCCCAAGAGGCCTATCCATGCAGCCTAACTGTTCCTACCAAATGCAGCTGCACATTGTGGTGGTGAAGACCTCTTTTAAGTTTATAGTGCAGAGAAACTTGTCTATTTAACCAAATCCAAACCACACATCGTAAAAAATAGCATAAATTTAGAGCACAATCCAGAAATAAGAAAAATCGGCAGCAATAAACTGATTTGGTTTCAAAATTAAAAATGTGTTTATTAAAGGGATTGTCTCACTACAAGGATTGCTTTCGATGTTAAAGATCTTGTAAAACGAGCCACTTTGCAATATGTGTCCATTAACAATGTCCTACCTATTCTGAGATTTTTCCTGTTGTATGGGCTGCATCAGCTCCTGTGGTCGCTATAGCTACAGACCTGTTTGATCTCTCTTGATAGGCTGCCAGTGCTGGTCGCTATAGCTACAGACCTGGCTTCTACTGCAGCCTAGTAGAAGCCAGTAAACACGCCCCTGAATTCAAAGTGAAACCAAGAAAACAGGACTGTGGTAACATGAATCAGTGTGGTGAGACAACCCCTTTATTGCTTGTGGATCTTTCACAGTGCATCAATACACCTGCCAGTCTTATGCGCATTGCTGTGTTACAGATCTGTGCAGGAGCCGTACATAAAAGGGGTTGTTCTATAAAGATGATTATTTTATAGTGAAAGGGGTTTTCTCACCACAGTGATTGGCTTTTAACCTATAGGGAAAGGTAAATAGAGACTATTACCAAAGGTCAGGAGATAAAGAAGATTTTATCTACTGCTTGTGTAAACAAGTTTCTATAGGTTACCAACCACTTCTCCCTGCTCTCTCATATCTGAATGCTCCAAGTTGCTTTCAGTCCGACCATGGTGAGTCAGTCCCTGCTGAGTCTTATTTCTAGCACAGCGGCATGTTTACCTAAGTTAATGCCAAGTTTAAACCCTTGGAGCTCTGTAGCTTTGCACTACAAATTATAAACTTCTTGCACCTATATCACTGTAACAGGAACAGCAGAGCTGATATATCAATCACTGCTATATAACAACCCATAACCTAACCAGTCCGAAGCTGGCTGTGACTCTGTGAAACAGCATGGTGAGAACATCCCTTTAGATCCAGACCCAAATTAGGAACTTTTATCATTTTGTATTCCTACATATTTAAAATTTCCCATATCATAGGAATAATGTTGGTATGCATGTCCATCTTTGCACATTTATTGAGGTAGACTTGGTAAAGCTAATGAAAAGAAGCAGCAGGTGGCACAATACTAATGTAGTGCACCCCAGAGGATGGCAAGGGGGAGAAGAACCTGAGTGGCTGATGTTGAGGGTAGTTGTCACGGTACCGGCGTCCTCTCTCCCTTGGATGCAGCACTACAGTGGAGGGGGAATGCACATCAGTGATCAGTGTTCCAGACATGTTCCCAGAGGTACTCCCTCTCGTGTATGATGGGGTAGTAGTGTGGACTGGCCGGGACTTACCCAGTATTTGAGTAGTTGCTGCGGTTGCTCACACACACTGAAGCAATGTGGTTAGTAAAATAATGCCCGTCTTTACTGAAGATAAGTAACTTCAAAACCACATAATAACAGGATCACAGTTCTCATAAATCATTCTCCCAATCCTCATGAAAGTGCTCAGCAGGGTGATATGTGTTCAGGAGCGCCATACAATCGCAGAGATATGGTGTACCTGATGAGAATAGTAGTAGCATGTATCTCCCTTGTAGCAGACTTGGAAGTGTCTCAGTATATAGTGGCAGCCTAATCCTCCTTTTCCTGTTGCAGACTGTGGCAAAGCCTCTGAGATCTGTGGTATTCCATACTGAACTTTGCCTAGTATTCCTGTGGACCTGTCAGTGGTCACACAGGCTGGCAGCATTCCTTTTTCTTAGCTGCCTCTCCACCCCATTGTCCAATCTATAGATAGGTGTTGGAACATGTAGTTTGATATGTATTATGGGGCAATAAGCTTAACCCTTGCTGGCACAGTGGCTAATAGAACACTTTCTTAAAGGGGTTTAACCAGGTGTTAAATGCCGTTTATAGCATTCTGTGAAATCTTTAATGTGAAAGAGTAAAGATATTCGACTACCTTCATATGTTTATTTTCTTTTCTTTTGCCTCCTTATTCATCTATTCTAAGATCCACTTTTTGCAGTGAAACTTCCTGCTTGTGGGAGTGTCCGTAGTTCTCCATTAGCTTTTTCCTACAAAATCCCATAATCCATTTCTGTTAAAATATAGGACTTTACTGTAACCGCTTCCTAATCCTCCTAGCACTGTTTATCCCTGCCCTGTACACCCTTCCATCATTATTCTCAGACATGTATACCTCATGCCCCCTGCATCTCTGTCCCAATTCACTTCCTGGTTGCCTGCAGCAGACTTTGCATAGCACAGTGCAATCAGTTTTTAATATGGTTAAACTTTTTTTTCCTCATCTATAAATAAATACATGTACAAATATATAATTTAGTTTATATATTTTTATGTATCCACCCTCCCTCCCCCCAGCAGGCACACAGCTATCTCATCACTGTAACTTATTGTTGTGGAGAATGTGGTATCACCCAGCTTTCCTGTACACTGGTTAGCCTATCCAGCATCCACAAAAGGTGGGTGAAATCACATCCCCCACAGCAATTGATTTTTGATCATAGGAAAGCTGTGTGCCTGCTGTGGGGGATGTGGCATCGCCCCTGCACCCAGTGATTTTAATGCAGTGTCTCATGTTGCTTTACCCTGCTACCACTACTATATAAAGAGCAGTAGGCAGACTTTTTTCTGACTGCTGTTGGACAATCTGAGAGGTCTTGCTTCTCTGTTGGGCTCTCCCAGCGATGTAAATGGATCTATTCATGTGTGTAGATAGATACAGTAATCACTGCAAGGCTGTATGTGTCCACATTAGTGTTAGTGTATAACACCCTTCCCTCCCTCTCCCCCAGCCTTGTCATAATTACATTCCTGTCATCACCTCCATTTACATAGTGACTCATGAGGCAGGGCAAGAAGACCAGACCTCACAAAGCAGCCAGCTCTTCTCTTGCTCAGGTCACGCCCACACAGTGGGAGTGTTTTCAGAGCGAGCCTGCTTCAACGCACAAAGTGTTCATAATAACGCCGTTAACCGCCAGAGAGCCAGTTCTGGCCATCAATGACACAGCCCCATTTTTTAAATCTACGAGTCACTTTATTGAGAATAACTTCCTTTCTGAACACTTTAAACCTATCCATTGATTCAGAGACTGTTTTCTTATGACACATTGTGCTTTAAGATAGTAAGAAATTTTGGTCCAAAAAGTCCTTGGTCAAAGCATAGTGAAAAATTTACCATTTTTAAACTTCAAAAATTTCTGCGTGTAAGACAGATAGTTATTCCACTCAAAATAGCTTAAAAAACTAGCATCATACCATATGCTCTGTAGTGTTGGCATAATTTTTTTTTAATCGGCTTTTTTTTTTTTTTTTTTTTTTAAGGACATTGAGGGGCTAAGAAATTTGGTCGTAATTTTAAAAATTTCAAGAGAATTTGCAACATACATTTTTTAGGGACCAGTCCAGTTCTAACGTGATTTTGATTGGCCTGTATGACTTCAATGACAAGCCTCAGAGTAGGAGGAGCACCTACTGGAATTTGGGGGTCCCCTCATTTTCATTTTAATTATGGCGCCATTCAGTGTATTGGTCAAGACGCCCTAGAAGTGCAAAAACTTAATAAACATTCCCTAAAAAAGCCCAATATTGGAGAAACAAACAACGACCCCTTAAGAATATATCCAGGGGAGTAGTAGTATATCGACCTCTCGCGTCCACAAGAGTTTCATCAAATTTTTTTTAGCATTAGGCTGGGAAAATGAATTTTTTTTTCCAACAATCTGCAATTTTAACTGAAAATGTTGAATTTTTACATGAAATCCTGGAAAAAAAATCCCCCCAAATATTGTTACACAATTTCTTCCAGATTCAGCAACACCCTACATGTGGGTATAAACTGCTGTATGGGCGCATGTGAGGGCATATAAGGGAGGGAGTGTTGTTTGGCTTAGGTAATGCAGAAAAATTTTGGTGGGGGCCCAAGTCTAGCATTTGAGCAAAGCCCCGAAGTAACAGAACAGGTGAAACCTTCCAGAAGTTGCCCCATTTTTGGATTCAACATCCCTCAGGAATCTCATCTAGGGATGCATTGTGCATTTTGAGCACACAGGTGCTCCATAGTTTTTTTGAGTATTGGGCTATGAAAATGAGGATGAAAAACACAGTTACAGGGTCATAGTGTATTGTTGGGCAACCATAATAATGTTCACATAAAAACAACTACGGGATAAATGACAGGATAACTTTACATATGCAGGAGTCGTATACAATTGCAAGATATAAAATTATTTTATATAGTTTTTTATGTTTTATATACTTTTACACAATAGAATTGGTCTATAAAAAAGTGCGTTTTATATGATTTGTCCATATATCTGACAGCCATGAACTTTTTCAATCTTCTGTGTACGAAGCTTATTATGGCTTAGTATTTTTTCAATATGAGTTGATGTTTTAACTAGTACCACTATGTGGAGCAAAGAAAACTGATGAGTTATTAATTAAGGTTCTTGTGAGGCAAATTTGAACAAAAACAGCATTCCTGGTATGTTTTTTTATTTTTTACATCGTCCCACTGTGCGGTATAAATGACATACTAATGTTACTTCCCCAGCAGGGTTGATACATTACAGCATACCCAATTTGTATTTATTTATTTATATATATTTACTGCTTTTAACCAACAAATTAAAAACACTGTTAATATCATAAAGGAAAACACGTTTTTGCATTCGGCTCTTGGTCATAGTCTGGACAGCCATAACTTTTTTTTAATTTTTCTGTGTATGGAGCGTGTAAGTAGGACTTTGTTTTTTGTGGTTGAGTTGACGTTTTATATTGAGATATATTTTTGGACAAACTTTTTTGGGGGCATCAGTTTTAAAAATCCGATTTTATGGAAGGCCAAGGGTGACTAAAATAACAGCAACCTAGTAGTGTGTTTTATTATTCAACAGCGCTCAATGTGCAGTAAATCCGTGACAATTTTAGCGTTTGACCACTGTGCTGTCGATACGATTAACGGCTATACAAAATTAGTTGTATAGTTGTTTTTATGTTGAAGCACCTTTAGAAAAAACTAAAACTTGGTTTTAATAGTGAAAAACAAATTATGCATCGCAGTCATCTGAGAGCCAATAAAATTTTTATTTTATTCCCGTATACAGAGACATGTACGGAATTATTTTTTTTTGCAAGGATGAATCAACGTTTTAATTTGGTACAACTTTGGTGTTTATAATGAGTTTTATGTGATTTAGCTTTTTGTATTGCATGTGACTGGAGCGTGGATGAACAAAACTTGCAATTCTTTGATTTTTTTTTTTTTTTGATTTTTTTTTTAACACGTTCACCGAGCGGGTTTAATTAATATGAAAAATTTGATAGGGCATACCTTTATTTTATTTTTTGTTTGTGTTTCACTTTTTTCACCGTGGGTGATGCGGCATGAGGCCAGTGGTAATATACCATGTCATGATCGTGCGGGGCTCGCTTGTAAGCCCGCACGATCTCCAGGACGTATGCATACGTCCATTTGCGGGAAGGGGTTAAGGCCATGTGGTGGTTGAACATTATATGGTTTGTAGGAAGTATCAATTACAAGGTTCAATATAATGAAGTTGTTACCCTTCTAAACAAAAAAAAAAAAAAAAAAAGTCCCGGAGAACCCCTTTAACAATACATAACACATTTTATATAATATACTGTGACAAGACCACATCTTTGACTCAGCCTTACAGATTACAGTACCCTGTACTGGGATATTACACTAATATTATTTCTGGACTGTCTGGTGATGTCAACATTTTTTAATAAATGGAAATACAAACAATGTTCATAATTTTGGTTTTGTTTTCATCCTAAGAATGGGCCTAATGTATGAAAACTGTATAGTAATAAGACTCTGTTGCCCATAGCAACCAATCTGAGTTCAGCTTTTATTTTTCCAGAGCACTATATGAAATAAAAGCTATGATTGGTTGCTATGGGCAATAACGACAGTCCCTTACTCTTAGATGGTTTTCATAACAAGTTTCAATATTCTTTGTGGAACAGCCTCAGGGAGGTCGTGGAGGACGCTGTTGGTTATGAGACCAGGTGTAACTCCCCCCTTCCCCCCCCCCCCCCCCCAAAAGCTTGTGCTTCAATCTAGTCAGTATTGTGGCTGTGTGCCCAGAGCCTCAGGCTGACGCTAGATTAGCAGTTTTCATTTTTATTCAGATTCTAGTTTAAGAATGTATTTGTTTTACATAGACCGAGTTTGTAGTTTTGTGCTTTTTAGAGTAGACTTTTTTTTTTCTTTCTTGTATTTTGAGGAATCTGAAAACTGTCCGGCAGGAACACTATTAAATGTAAAGCTTTTCTAAGGAACGTCGACTTCTACATCTGGATAAATATTAAGTTACTAGGTAACCCTACACTTTGCAAAAAGCACATATTCAGCGAGTGCTGAAAAAACTTGTCCTTGCTGACATAAAGTACTGCTTTCATACCCGGGGCTGCATGTTTTTAGAAATGAATAGTGTTAGACTTTTATGCAGCTGTTCTGGATTGAGAACACCTCACGCACACATTCATGTTTCTAGAGAACTTTTCCTATAGAAAGGCTGAAATTATGTTCAAAACAAAATCCTCCTTCAGGACGTATCGAGTTTCTTGTTCGTTGGTAAGCTTTTGTACAGTAGTTCAATGCACTTCACTTGTTTCTACAAAGATCCTGATTTCCGGTTAGTTCAGCTTTATTTTTGGGAGCTATTGTCAGGCCAGATCTATTTCAGTCATGGTGTATGTCAAGATGCCAAATTACACCAGTAGTGTGCCGTGCAGCAAAACACACTCCTATCACTGAGATTGTGTGCAGGTTTTGCCATGTGGTATTTGGCCGCGGAGCGCTGTCATTTTGGCTTGTGAAAATACACCTTTACAATAACCGCAATTCTGAATTAACATGATACTTTTAAGCTATTGACACATAACAATTGAGACTTGCACAAGAGTGTATTATGAAATGGTCTTGTACTGGTTTTCAATGCTACACAACAGATCATGTCAGGCTCGCCTGCTGAGTAATTAGGAATGCATGGAAAAATGTGTGAAAATCAACACACATACCATAGTAGAATAAGCAAAGGAAAAGATTGTGTCCCAATAAAATCTTAAAGCTTTATTTGTGGATAACGCATTCATTCAGATACATATAGGACACACAGCAATAAGTAAGGGCTGGTTGGAAGCCAGAAACGCATAAGCAATTTGTTGTCGTGTCCTTTTTGTATCTGGATGAATCTATTATTCATAAATAAAGCTTGAAGGTTTTATAGAGACGCTGGATATTTTCCTTTAGCTTATTCTACTCATTTTTATTACTAAAATCAGAATTTTATGATCCCATACGAACTTGTCATATAGATCTCAGATTTCTGATACTGAGGGGAGGTCTTTTTCTTTCTCAAAAATGCAGAATCCTTAAAGGGGTGTTCCAGTTTTAGTCCATTGGGGCATCACCCTATAAAAGATGCTTGATTTGTGCTGGTAGTACCAGCAGAGCAGAAGCTGGAAAGAACTCTCCATGCAGTTTTTCTCTTATCAAGCAAAAAGGGGTTTTCTCATCACAAGTTTTATCGCAGACCTTGAGCCTTTTGATCTCTTACATCTTCAAAACCCTGGGCGAGTCTCTCCTCCCAGAAGGCGTGATCTTCCCTCACGTCTTACTGTGATCAAAATTCTGTTAGTGAGCAGTAGGAAGGGAGAGGGAGTCACAGCTCTGCATGACCACTCTGCAATGGTCAGTTTTACTCATTTCTGCAAAAGCAGTCACCCTCTCCTCTCAGCATCCACAAGCACCTTGTAAGCAGAACACCGCATTGCTTAGAGCAGTATCAAGATAATCCAGAACGTGATGAAAAAAATGATGAGGAAGTTGAACTCTGCTCCCCCTCTGTAATCGATGCCAGGAGGTAGAAGGGGGAGCAGAATGTCTACAGGTGCAGTGTTATATGGGGAGAGGATGAATCTAGCAGCTAGAGAAACGGTAATTGCCCAGATCCTTCACATAGAGCCTTTGCTGGGAGATGAGTATAGAGAGCAGCTCAGACTGCCTTTATTATACAGACACAATCAGCATAGAAAGCTGAGGCAACTAGTTTCACTTTCAATTTACACAGCTCAGAGGGGAGTACGCGCAGAGTGCAGGCAGCCCATCACAGCACACGGGGCGTGTCCGGTCCAGGGGGCGTGTCCCAACAGGGCTGCAACATCAGGCAGCCAATCACAGAAAAGGGGGCGTGGCCCAACCACTTGCTGCAAAAATAGCTAGAGATGCACAGATTAGCTCATATCTGCCATACTAAATGATTTAGGTAATACAAACCAATTGCAAAAGTGCTTATTTTTACTGTCCCGATCATTACAGATATCTTTGTAGTGAGAAAACCCCTTTTACTATTGCTTAGAAAATTGATAATCGTTAAATTACTGTACGTATAGTGTAAAATTTAGTTTTTTCTACTAAACTATGGCTTATTTATCCCTTTACAGAACAATAAATGCACTGTATGCATGATGTAATCTATGTTGCTTGTTAGGGCAGCACTTGCAGGAGGAAGATTTGGAGTGGGTGCTGGTTAATAGGTTCGTTTGTCCCGCGAAATATATACAAAATTCAATGAGACTCCATGAGTGACTGCAAAGTGATTATTCCTAAATTGTGATCAAGCTCCACACATTGTTTTCTTTATAGTAACAGAGTGACCTTATTCACACATGTCGCAGAATATACAGCAGGTTAATGTGTAGTAACGCATCCAAAGCCGTCCCAGAGGTTGGGAGCCATAACCAGAAAACTCAGTGTGTGGAGCTTTTATAAAGAATGACTTTGAAGTCAATCATGGAGTGCTGTTGAATTTTGTATATACACTCACCGGCCACTTTATTAGGTATACATGCTAGAAAACGGGATGGACCCCCTTTTTGCCTTCAGAACGCCTCAATTCCTTCGTGGCATAGATACCACAAGGTGATTTGCAGGACGGATGTCAATTGGTACCAAGGGGGGCCCAAGATGAGTGCCAAGAAAATATTACCCCACACAAGACAACCACCACCACCAGGCCTGAAACCGTAGATACAAGGCAGAGGATGGATCCATGCTTCATAGTTTGTTGAACGCCAAATTCCTGACCCAACCATCCGAATGTCGCAGCAGAAACGAGACTCCTCAGACCAGCAACGTTTTTATCCGAATCTTCTAACTGGTCCAATATTATCTGAAGAGCTGTGTGGCAAATGGAGGCGCCACAGTTCCAGTCCTGTAGCTGAAAGGAGTGGCAAACCCCGCTGTGGTCTCTGCTGCTGTAAGCCCATCCTGCTGCCCTCAAAGTTCGCCGCACTGTGCGTTCAGCAAGATGCTTCTTTCTGCCTACCTTGGTTGTAACGGGTGGCTATTTGAGTCACGTGTTGCTTTTCTAATCAGCTCAAACCAGTCCTGCCCATTCTCCTTAACCTCAGGCGATCAACAAGGCTTTCCGCCCACGAAGACTGCCGCTTCACTGATGTTTTTTTTCTTTTTCGGACAAGTTTCTCTGTAAACCCTGAGATTGGTTTGTGGCGTGAAAATCCAGGATGATCAGCAGTATCTGAAATACCAGACCAGCCCTACTGGCCACCAACAACCATGCCACGTTCAATAGGCACACAATCACCTTTCTGCTGCCCCATACTGATGCTCGGTTTTGAACTGCAGGGATGAGATTGTCCTTGACCATGTCTACATCCTAAATGCGCACGAGTTGGCCCCATGTGATTGGCAGATTAAGAAATTAAGTGAAAACGAAGCAGTTTGGGACAGTGTCCCTAATAAAGTGCCGGAGGAGCTGTAGATTACATGATAATTCTTCTGACCTTTATTACAAGCTGGTATTCCACACACATCTGTTTTATTACTAAACTACCACTGTATATTAAAGTTAAAGGCTTCAGGGTACAGGAGCTGAAGGCACTCTTAAGCCACTCTCGCTCCTCTCACACACCAAGGCGAGAAAGTTCGACTCTGCGAGCTGACGAGGGGGCAAAATACCCCGAAACAGCGGTCTATAAATGAACGTGAACGGTTATTGAGCTTAACTCCTATTTCACATTGCCAGGGCTCTTGATAGAGCTACAAGTGAAATTGAGGATAACTACAAGAATCCAGTAGAGGGTCACGTGTGGAACCTCTTCAGCACTATTTTTCCCCGGTAGAAGCTTTTACTTCATGCAAAACAGTCAGTGAGGTCTGAAAGGCGCATTAATCCTCACACCAACCAATTTTTTTTTGTCTGAAACAAACTTGTCTTGTAGTTCTCCTTATTGCTGGATCCTCTTCTGGCTTTGGATAAGGAAACAAATGTCATAAATTGCACTGGCATTTCCCAACCTTCCCCACCTAAAAAAAAAAAAAAAAAACACTGTAAATCCACCCTAAAGCATTTTAACTTCTTGCAGACCATGAATAGGACCTTGTGTGTTTCAATATTTGTAAACTTTTTTTCTCTGTTTTAGTTATTTTTTGTTAGTATTTTCAACCGACTTCAAGGTTTCAATACAAATGCAGACCCAACATGTCTCACATATTCTCTCAGATCAATCTCGTGGCCTAGCGTGTCCTGTCTACTTGCATATTCGTGTATACACAAAGATTAAAATATGCACCGTCGTTCTGAGAATGCACCTTGCAGATAATGACCAGTTTAGTTGTTCTTGATAGTTGTTATGGTGTATCTAACAAAAAGATATAATATAGCAGAAAGCAAAAGTAATACTACTTTTTACTCTGATGAGCATTTCCTAAATGACTGACAAGGGGATAGAAATTTTGGAGGTTTCATCAATATTTTGCCAGTTTAAAGAAATTCCCTACCGATAACACTTGTGATTAGAGATGAGATTAGGACTGGATAATCATCAGCATGGGTTTCATAGCATATATTACGGAGTATATGCGTTTGTTTTAAGACTTAGCGCTTCTTAAGGGTCAGAACCCGAATTTACCAATGCGGATAAAAAACTACAAGCTGTATTGTAACAGGATTCTAAAAATACATTTTTTGAGCTTCCTAATGACAGTATTTTGGGTATTTAACATTTTTCTCTTCAGTGCATCTAAAATAAAAAATTTAAGCAGCTTTGTAAATGCTTTTTATTATTTTCTGTTGATGTTGCCCATATAGACACATGGATTCCGATGTTTGGCAGTGCAACAAAATCTATATATGAGAATAACAGTCGACTCCTTTCTAACCCTCTCTTAACGCTAATGGCCAATATAAATTTGATAGGCTATCATAAAATAGTAGGATTCAAATAATTGCAGGGTCAGACTACACAGAGTTTGGTAATGCATTAGTAATGCGTCAAACGTGTATTTGACATACATCAATTGCCAGCACACCACAAGTCTTGCTGAGACTTGTGGGTGTAGACCTACAAGAATCACTACAGATTCTATTCACTGAATGCTATTTCTAACCACCTATTATTTATTTCTAGCCTTAGCTGGTGATGGAGATTTTTGCCCCTTAAACGGATTGCCACATCTCGGTTTCATAGGATGCAAGAATGAAATAATGCTGCTTATGCTCTGATCACTTACTAGTCAAGCTGACTTTATAAGCATCTGAGCTCCGTGAAAACAGGGCTTCTCTGTTATGTTTATTAGTCTATAATAGATAAATTACCTTATCTCTGAGGACAGGAGAAGCTTCTCTGAGCGAAATGTCAAACCGTAGAGTAATTACTGTGTCTTTAAGTCTAAAAAGATCATAACACACGCCAGCTCCACACTGCCCTGCCAGCAACCTGTGATGAAGTGAAGATCACTTCCTTGCTACCAGACCAAACAGCAGGGGCATAATCTGTACAACAGGTCACTAGAGTAACCAGCGAGCAGCACATTGGTGTTATTGTTATAACTACAACTGCAGCTCCCTTTACCCAAAACACCTGACCAACGCGAATATATTGGAACACTCCTTTAGAGTTCCCCTAACAAGATATAGAACGCAAATCTTAAAGAATGAGACAAGACCCAATAACGGCGAGGCCTATTTATATAATTTACTTATGAAGTTCGTATATACTTTATCCATTATATCCCTTCTCACGCCTTACCCATACCATAACTATTTATTTATATTTTTCCACCTACAAATACAATATGAGGGCATTTAAAATATATGCGGACAAGATGAATTTTCCTAATTGTAATTCATATTGCCCAATAAATATATACTGTGTAAACCGCCCAAAAATTCTAAGATGGGCCAACTGTGGGAAAAAAAGAGATATCACAATTGCGGGAGTTTATTATTTGTGTATTTAACATGCTGATCATACTCGGTAAAAAAAAAAGATTTGTTATATCTGTAAATACTCTACAGATTGATACGAGTTCGGCAATAGCACACGTAGGGTTTAAGTTATATATAATGGAACCGAAAAACAAAATCCAAATTTTATTCCTGCTACCAATACCATTATTTGTAAATACACCTACGGACTTCAGTGAGGGAGCATTTTTTGAAGTGCAGAAGTGGTAACTAATATATTGCTACCAGTCTGGAATCACAAGTCAGCTTCTATTCTAGACTAACTTTTATTCCAATTTGTAGGGACGTGAAAAGTACCAAAAAAACGATTTTTTTATTTTTCCTCTCTAGAAACTACGGTGTTACAGCGAATGGGATAACATGATATGTTAAAAATATCATAAGATCTGACAGTTTATGGGACAACGGTGATACCAAAAGATGTAACTTATAAATATTTATTACTGGGTAATTGTAAAATGGAATAACGGGGTTTATTTGAACTATATATTTTATTAAAAAACAAAACATTTTAAAAACATTATTTTTTTTTTTTAACTTTTAAAGTAGTATGTACTCACTAACATTGATAAATTCTGCATCTTAACCACAGTCCTGTATCATATGGTTTCACTTTGAATTCAGTGTCGTGTTTATCACTGCTCTCCACTAGTGCAGCCAGTAGAAGCCATGTCTGTATGCTAAGCAACCCGAGGAGCCAATCGCAGCCTATAAAAGAGGGGATATCTCAGAATAGTTAGGATACAGGGTTAGAGAGGACCATAATGCAAGTACATGTTATATTTGCAAGACAACCTATAACATTCCAAGCAATCCCATGTAGAGAGAAACCCGAACCCCTTTAACTTTTTGAGTCCCCCTAGGGTGCCTGACCACTAGGGGTCTCAATCATTTCATCAAGCCCAAATGTATTGTAAAGCGAATGGCATTATGATGTACCAAGGAGGGCTCTGTTATTTACCCTGAGTCAAACTAAATGTCAGTAAACGTAATCCTCTATGTGGGGAAAATAAAAAAGTGGGTGTAATAAAATGACTATATACAAGATATGTATGGCAAGAAAGTATAATAACATTTATCAGCCTTGTTAAAACACAGATTGACAAACCAACACTAAACGCAGAAGAGAAGTTCTGCAATAGAGCGCAGCGTAAAATATATATAGTGTTATATGTGACTATGCAAAATAAATATCAATAAACGTCTCATGAAAGTTAACGTATAAAAGTGCACCATGTTTAGAAAACAGCCATTATAGATAATAGGGTTGAAAACTAGCTGAGAACATCCACCGAGAGAGTAAAGGTAAATGTATTTCGACTTTGGAGGGTCCCATCGCATAAAGGGAAACAAACAAAAAATACAACATGTCCCTCATACAGTTAAGTGGACGCAGGGGTTGGGTGGTAGGGGGAAGGGGGCGGACAGAAAAATAAAAGTAAGAGCTGTTGAAAGTGAAGTATATGAAAAGTATATATATGCCGCAGTACCAGCTACAATAAAGCAACCCCTAATGAACCAGATTCAAAGTAAAACGAGATCAGCACAAAGATATTCCTTAATCCAAATCTACACATGATATGTAAACTACTGTAGTGTCATATGATAAATCTTACATTTATATTTTATTTTAATTTATTAAAACTTTTAGGAAGATACACAGAATCCATATTGTCGCAGAATTCGCATTCGCTACAAAGACTCAGAAGAAACATTGTTACTCTGAAAGACTTCGCTTCACTTGGCTGGAAGTGGTCATATTCTTTTTCTTCATTTTAAAACTGCTCTAGGCATTCTGAAATGCTGAGGCGAAAATTACGCCATTGCAAGGTCAGCCGATTAGGCTTGTTGCTCTTTATTGCACTTACTGCGGTGACCCTCACAGTGGTGAAGAACCACAACAAAACTCCATATTTTACCAGAAGGAACTTAGAAATTATAGAAGAGAACCCCAATAGCAATGTGAACTGCACGAAGATTATCAGGGGGGATATTGAGGAAATCCAAAATGCCAAATTAGAGCTCATGACTGTGAAAAACAGGAGAGCACAGCAACGTCTGACTGAAAATGACTACATCAATATGACCAAAGACTGCTACTCTTTTACCAAAGATCGCAAATATTTCTTATATCCGCTTAGCAATTTAGAGCAGGAATTCCCCATAGCCTATTCAATAGTGGTTCACCATAAAATTGATATGCTGGAAAGACTTTTGCGTACAATATACATGCCTCAGAATTATTATTGCATCCACGTCGACAAGAAATCTTCAGAATCCTTTATGGCTGCAGTAAAAGGAATTGCCTCCTGTTTTGAAAATGTGTTCATAGCCTCTCAGTTGGAGAATGTGGTGTATGCATCATGGAGTCGTGTACAGGCCGACCTCAACTGCATGAAAGATCTTCACCATGCTGGTGCCCAGTGGAAGTACTTGGTAAACCTCTGTGGCATGGATTTCCCAATAAAAACCAACCGGGAAATGGTACAGACGCTAAAAGCGTTGAAAGGTGAAAACAGTCTAGAAACAGAAAAGATGCCACCTCACAAGGAAGTCCGGTGGCGGAAGCACTACGAGATAAACGCTCGTGGGATTCAAAAGACGGATGTTGACAAGCAGCCGCCACCATTTGAAATCCCAATATTTTCTGGGAGTGCCTATTTTGTTCTCAGTAGAGCGTTTGTTGCCCATGTTTTACAAAATGACAAAATCCGAACGTTCCTAGAGTGGTGCAAGGACACTTACAGTCCAGATGAATTTTTGTGGGCCACTCTACAGCGATTTCCCGAAATGCCAGGGTCCGCTCCTTCCAATAGTAAATATGACATTTCTGATATGAATTCTATAGCCAGGTTCGTGAAATGGGAGTACTTGGAGGGAGAGGTTGCTAAAGGAGCACCATATCCATTGTGTAGTGGAACCCATGTCCGTTCAGTTTGTGTATTTGGCGCCGGTGACTTGCAGTTTATGCTGAGGAAGCATCACTTGTTTGCTAATAAATTTGATGTGGATGTAGACCGTACTGCTATTCAATGCCTCGAAGAACATCTGAGGCACAGAGCACTATATCCAGAAATACATGAGTGATAAATATGCAGCCCCGGTGCTTTAATGTTCCAACTACACTCACCGTGCCACCATCTGACATTGTGCAGTATTTTTATAACTGATATGGCAAAAATCCTTTTTGTATTCTACTAGACAGGAGTATCTTTAGAAAATTTGTTACAGAAATGGTACAATATACAGTTACACGTGAAACTACAGCTGGGGAGCTACCGAAAGCTTTCCAACTTATTTTAACTCCGTAGGAGTTGTCGTGCAATAAATTCCCGACCGCTATATCATTTCTGTGTCAACATAAAAGTGCCTTTCTTGTAATACTTACTGTTTCTAATATACTGCGGTGCACCTGATTTAGGAACACTGCCAGTTGGTGTTGTCCGAGTTTTCATGCCATGCATATTTTTTATTATTCGCCTCCCAAACGATTTCCTGCTATGTTTTCTGTTTTGTTAACAATATTAGAAATCCTCTAAAGTACTTTAGAGCATGTGTGATTGTTTCTATGGGGGAAGGGGGATTTATGTTTTAGTAACATGATACCTTTAGGTTCTCTACAGCTACACTACTTCATTTTAGCTTTGAGGGGTTGTTCAAGATTTTTCAGATAGTTGCCTAATTTTGGACAACCCCTTTTAATCCCTTAAGCCATTCAGATATAGGAGCATTTTTGTATCTGTAATACGGTTGTGTCGTAGCCTGACCATGGGTATACTAATCCAAATTCAAAGATCTTTGATGATGTGCGTTTAGGTCAAATTATCAAACAACTTTCCATAAATCGTATGTACAAGTGAAAATAAGAAGCTCTGTGATATATATCTTGTTAGAGAAGAATGCTTCCTCCTAATCAGTAAAAGAATCCACAGGCTAAGTCCACACAGCATATTTAAAAATGCCATTCAAAATCCAATGGCATTTTGACATGGTAGGACCGCGTTTTTTGTCGCAGATTTGTGCAAAAGCCGCGCTCGGTTTTTGGATTTGCCGTCAGCCACGTACATTTAATGTATAGGGCCGACGGCAAATACGAGCAGAATCCAGCGCAATGTACGACAGGTTGCATATTCCAGCGAATTTTAAACACAGTGGTAAAAAACCCGTCCTCTATAGACTACTGCATGGATTTTTCATTGCTATGCAGCACAGAGTACTGTCGAATTGTCAGTGGATTGAAACTACTGAATCCGACGGTGTTCCTATGATGTGTGGACATAGCCTTATAGTTGAGACTAGTTTACTGCTTCACTTCAAGCACAGCTGCCCTTATAAGCCTATAGAGAGGAGAAACTAGAAGACACTCCCACACACAAGTAGCAGCACTGAGGACATGAGACGACAGTAAGGAGCAGTGTGACTGAGAGTCCAGCAATGAGGTTAGATAAAACACTCATTATACAAAACCATTTCTGTATTTCTCTCTGCCACTACTCATTTCCACCACATAGACTGCTATTGTTAGCTGTAATCATGACTCTCGGTGAAGCAGTCTCCTCAGTAAAACAGACTCCCTTAATAATTAATGACTGAATGAACAGATAAGGATGCCGGAGAGGGAAAGAAAAGGAGGCTGATAAAAGAAAACTTTTCCCCCTAATAAGATGTGTTAAAAAGTTTCTTATTTTCTCACACAGCAAAATATTAAGAAGGGAGAAGTATTCACTTTTTCTATTGTGTTTTGTTGTATGATAATATTTAATCTGTTTCGGTTAAGTCGCAGTTGTTCATTTCTATTTGGAGAAGTGAATATCGTGAAATATTAGACTTGTGTGAGAAGATTGTCTATTTAAAATGTAAATTTGTTAACTTATTTTGATGTTGAATCCATTTTATTAATAAGCCTTTTTGTCAGCAAAGGTTCATGTTATAGATTAACATGAAGAATGTCTGTGCTCAGGGCATTTTATAAGAAGTGCCTGACCATTGTTTGTATAAATTATAGCCTTTATTTTTCTACATGACAAAATCTGACTGCTTTATTTTTCTTAAGTGCCTCAAATGGTAGTAAATTCTAGTTACTGTATACAGTTTATATTGATTTGGAAAATAAAGCAATGTTCTTTTGTGTAAATTAACAAGTGTGTCCTGTGTGTGTCCTTCATTTCCACGCAGAAACCGTATCTGGTAACCAGGGCACTGTTAACCGAACAACCTCACACCATAGTGGAATCTGTGGCAGAAATCTGAGGAGATCTCCTATTCTATAGTAAATGGAAAAAATTGCTATGTGTTCAAGTCCTTCAAGAGGTTTTCTCACCACAGGCTTTTGCAGACATAAGCTGTTTCTCTCTGTCTTACAGCTTCAAAGTCAGGGGTGGAGCTCTCCTCTCAGTAGGCATGTCTTCCCTCACTGAAGACTGGTGACCTCATCCCACCCCCTCCCTGCTCCCTCCATTCTGTGGGAGGGAGAGAATGCCACAGCTCTGCAATGGTCAATTCTCAAGTCTGCAGAGCTGCCACCTCCCTCCCAGCCTCCACAAGCAATCCTTGTAACCAGAACACCTGCATTGGTGTAAACAGCTAGACATACAGCCAGAACTGATGAAACAAATGTGAGAAATGCTCTCCCCTCTGTTATCAGACAAGAGGTTCAGGGGGAGCAGAGTATATAAGGCTGTGTTATATGAATGAGGAGGGTGGATCTAGAAGCTCAGTAATTGCACAGATCCTTCACATAGAGCTATCACTGTGAGAGGAGCACAGAGAATTCAGGCAGCCTTTATTACACAGACTCAGCCAGCATCTTGCACAGAAAGCTGGGGGACCCAGTTTAAGTTTTATTTTTAAACAGCTCAAAGGTGAGTAAGCACAGAGAATGCAGGCAGCCAATCATGGCACAGGTGGGGGTGTCCTGCACAGGGCTGAACTAAATATCAGGCACTTAATCACAGCAAAGCGGGCGTGGCCCAACCCAAAGTTTCACTTTCCTAACCCCATTCTGACTGCAAGTGGAGCAGTTTAGGTTACAGAAATAAGATGGGTAGTTGTTATTATGTAATTCCCCTTTGTGTCTGCTTGTAGCCTGGAGACATGTTATGGTATTTGACTGCCAGTATATACTGTTCTATAGTGATATTTAGAACCTTTTACTACTCCCGACCCTTTTTTTTTTTTTTTAACGGTTATGCTGTTCCTGTGTTATTCCTACTAGACATTTATGGACAATGACTACTGAGTATTCTGAGTTGAGGTGTCTACATAGTCTTTCTCTGCTGACTGTATAGAGACAGACGGCTTTTTATTCATTAATTTTTTGGAGAAAGAACAACGGAACGTAACAGATCAAAGTTCCAAGAAAAAGATGCTCCTGAATTAGTTCATAGAGAATACAAGTATGGACTAGAGCAAGCATGTCAGTGGAGCCAACGAGTCCTCCTTAAGTTGGCCATATACATTAGAGCTGTTAGCGGAGGGTTCATTTGGCCAAGTGCATATTTTATTTTAATAGAAAGAAAGAAAGAAATGAGTCTCAGCCAGACACCCCTGGCAGTAACTTATCCCCTGTGGAAACAAGAGTGCTATCCAACATGCATGGTCCTATTTTTCCTGCCATCTGCTAGTGGAGGGGGTAGGAAAGCAGTTCATGCACATTAAGTTAAGTCACTATTATAGTACTTTAACAGGCATAGTGTAAGAGTCACATAGGTTTACCCAAAGAAACAAGTTGTATGAGCAAGAATCACAAATGACTGAAGTCAGAATTGCTGAAGGGACACTTTTAGACACGAATTTGTAATGTGTATGATAAATACTGGTTGTATAAAATTAGGTGTTTTTTTTTCCCTTTATTCTCATCATGTAAACGGGTTCTGTCTCAATCCTCCCAATCCTTGTAGTTTGTAAGTCTTTGCAAGCAGGGTCCTCTATAACCATCCTGTAACAGTTGTTTTGCCATTCTTATGTCTTATGTGTATAATTACTCCCCACCCCCCACCGGAAATGTCGAGCTCCCTGGGGTTAAAAATGCTTAAAAATAAATAACAAAGATGATTAAGCTCCAATGGTAACATTTACACAGTAAACCTCAATTGAGTCACATATGCAGAGTAACTACCATGTGCAGCATGGACAGTAGCTGGAAGCGCAGAAAGTGACTGTTTAATAGGAATGTGTCATCAAAAAATGACTTATTGTTAAAAAACAAAATTTTAAAGGGAATTTTGTTTTTTTTTAATTTTCCATATCACTTTCAGTAATTTTTTAATAATTCTTAAGTCCTGCAGTTTTCACTTTGGTCACTAGGCCTAATAATATCTGACAATTTCTGATCTGTTTAGAGAGCTTTACAGCAGTGTGCTCATTATCAGTAAAAGCAGGGTCAAACTGAAAGGACACACCATTGTGTACAGATAACACAGAATCCACCAGTCACAAGCGGAGATGTCACAGCTCCCCCTCTCCCCTCCCTTCACAGTGAAAACTATAATACACAAGTCTATGGGACAGAATCTGTCTTAAGAATCCTTTGTGCCTGAAGCTGCTGGAAAGTATCTCTCTGACTGCTGTTAAAGCAGTGCAAGCAGGAATGTCTTCCCCACAATCATATATAGACAGCCGAATTGAGAAATCTACGATCCGGAAATAAAAACGACTGAGAGGAAAAGAATCTGGATCAGGGTCTTGATTTAATAAGTAAAAAAAAAATTGGCGACAGATTCCCATTAAGGTCCTGGTAGGTTGTCATGAAAGGGTGCTCCTGACCATGAAGACAGACAATGAGCAGTAAGTACTGGAACCAATGTAGCCCTTCACTTTAGGGTATGGAGAGCGTTGTATCTTGCTCTGTTTTTTAAGGGTATGTTCACGTGGCATACAGTATACGCTGCAATACGGCGGTGGTTTAGAAGTACACGCTGGCCTGTGCGTGCTTCTAAAGTACGAAGGGGCTGGTCCCATTCACCTCCATTATCCCCGTGCCATGTCACTTCTTTCTCCCGGTGCTCCATACGCATGGCGGAAGACAGAGGGTCATCATAGCTCTATGAGAGCTATAATTCCCCTAGTTACAGGATGAGGATGTATTTCTGGCCATATTGCAGCGCAATTACACTCCGAAATAAGTCTTGAAAGACGCCGTGTGATTATACCCTAACTCACAAAACAGTCAAACTCTCCTCTCACCTCCACCTGTGTTATCAGCAGTAGGTGAACTAACTCCTCCCCATCACCTTCTCAATCTTGTCAACTATTGGCAGTTGGGGATCCAGATCAAACCAGCGCTGTGGAAAACTGGAGGCAGATCTAGAAGGTTATAGCAGTGACCAAAACAATAATCACAACAATTACATTAACAAAAAAAAAAAATAAGTTCAAGAGACCACCAAACCAGTAGTAAAAATAGTACTTGAATATTTATCTCACTAATGTGACCTAAAGGTGGCTTTTTTGTGGAAGGGGATAAATAAGGACATACAGGGAGAGCCACCGATAGGTGGGGCGATATCCCAACCTCTAGGTAGGGACACAGGGTGAAGTAGGGTTAGCGTACCGAGTATCCCAATTCACAATAATCTGTATATCTGGGTAATTCCAGTTTGTGTATATGCCTGTATGTATTCCCATACTTTGTGTATCTATTAAGAGATCTCTAGAATCATCTGGATTGGTCTCTTGTATTCAACTTTTTAATTATTTGTAGTAAAATTTGTTTTAGGATATGTTTTTTTGTTTTCTTTGCAACTGCCTCCTGGAAGGTGGGAAATGTAGCCAACAGTTGACATTGTCTCAGGATCGAGCAGCTCTAGTGATGTCTGGACAGTCGACATGCTTAGCTTGGTTCCTTCTCTCCACCTCCTGATAGACCATCTCCATCAGCTTTATCTTCTTGCTGTTGCTTAATTCTTCCTTAAGTACTTTCATCTTCCCATGGAATAACTCCTCAACGCAGTCCATGGTAGAGTCCTCACTGGAGACGGATGACTGAGGACAAGTGGAAGAAGAGTTCGAGGTCGTATTGTGATTGGAGATCAAGGAGTTCATGCTTCTTACCCTCATGCACAATCCCGTGATTTTCTGCACCACTTCTTCAGGGCGGTCACAAAAAGCTCTTCTAGCTCCTGCCTTTGTATACTGCTCAGTGCTATAATCCTCACCACTGCCACCAAGTCTGTCACGAAATGGTGCTTGTGGCCTCGGAGAAAGACACCAACCAGTAAGCACTGGAACCAACATATTCCTTTGTTTCAAGGCAGCGATAGCGCCACAGCTTACTCCGTTCTCTTAGGATAGGTTCTACAGCGTAAAGCGATGCATACATGTGCTTGCCCCTATATGCCTGCTGTTAGAAGTACACTTTTTGCTTAAAATAGACTGGATTGAGACCATTCAGTGTAAGGAACACCGGGTTAAAATATTTTTTACCCTATGGGGTAATTAATTCCCTAGCAACAGAGATGAAGCAGCAGCTATACTCATGCTTTAGGCACCACTGTGTGGTACCTTCATCGGCAGATGGAGGGCAAGGATCCAATTAGATTACAATCATGGGATAGGCACTTTAATGACTGTACTACACATATCATATTACTGCAAAACGTATCTATCTTATTTGACTAAGCCAAATTCCTCTTCAGCTGAAACATAGCTCCTGGAGACTGGCAAAGAGATCCTAAATTACTACTACATTATTATTTGGCGGTGTTGCAGTTTACTTATTGTGCCACAGTGGATTTTGGATGGGAGGATGCTCCATGTCAGATTGCCCCTCAAATTGTCGAGTCTGATGGGACGAATGGATCGGTTTGGACTTGGGGGGACGGCGGGACCGCGACAGGTGTTATAATAAACATCTAAAATGTTTTGCCTGTTTATTAATTAGTTTAAATAAGTTTTCTACACGATCCAGAAAAATTTTACTACGTTTATTGTACCTTGTCCTTAATTGAAATATGACATTATAAATGTCAAATTGTGTTTCCAGCACTGGTTAAGAAAAATAAAACTATGATTAAACTGGTTTCAAGGCCTTTAATTGTACAACTTGACATGTACAAGGCTGTCCTAATGCTAAAATGTCTGTTGACTGTATTGCCTAATGGAAATGCCAATAAAGACTTGTATATGTGTATATATATATATGTATATGTGTATATATAATTGCACGCTGGCTAGTGCATACTTCTAACAGCACTCCGCCCCCACCCCAATTCACCCTCCCTTTCCCTGCCACTTACGTGGCATATCCCTTTTTTCGACAGGTGCACAGTCCACCCAACACAAAAAAAGAGCATCTACTGTGAAAAAAGGATACTGCAGTGAAATCCCACAGCGCCCTGGGGTTGTGGGGATGGGGAATCCATAAAGAAAACAAATGTTTAGGGGGTCCCAAAAATTTCTAAAATTGGATTCAGTGTAGGGCTTTAAAGGGGTTTGGGGTAGTTTTAAAATTTGGGTTATGCTCTTCCAACTGTCTTCCATGTGGTGGATAGGATCTTTTCGGCAAGATAACGAGACACATTACACAGACATGTCCAAAAATTTTAAAATGCTTTTGTGAAATATCCCATTATCTTGCAAAAATTTGGTTTCCATCCACATTTGTCGAAGACGTTTGGGGAAAGGTAAAGGGGGGCGTGATCTGCTAAAAAAGATTTTTTACCCAAATTTGGTTGAGAGTCCCCTTCCACAAGGATAGGCCCAAAGAAATTGCCCACAAAAAACTTTGGGCCCAGACCATAACGTTTGCCCCCTTTTGGCACAAAGGGAACCCGGGCCACGGTCAGAAAATTAAAATTTCCGGGTAAATCACCTTAGCTAAAAACTGAAATTAAAAAAAAACCAAGCCCAATGAACTGGTCCTGGAAATAAATGAAATGGGCTCAGGAATGCTTTAAGGAACTATTGTCTTTGAACACTTTTTTTCCCAAATCAACCCATAAAGGGCAAGTTAAATTTTTTATCCCCAAGGGAAGCCAAAAAAATTAACACAGCCCCAAAAACGTATTGTTTTTCCCTCTGGGAAAATCAAACGCCATTTAAAGGGCCTAAGGCAAAATAGAAAATCTTTTGTGGAAAAATGAAACAAAATTTTAAATTCTTTATGGAAACCCCGGCACCGTGTCCTGCTCCCCTTTAATGGGGACCTTTCCCCATTTTTTTAAAATTTAACTTTTTGAAACCTTAAAAAACTCTGATGGTATGGCATTAGTATCCCCCCGGGCGGGCCAAACACATCCGGGAAAAAGACTTTTAATACTGAACACATAGAGTTTTTTAAAACAACATAGGGCTCTCAATCACACAAAATCTAAAACCCTTCCCAAAATTTGGGGCCTAAAAAAACCCCAAGACAAAAAAATAACAACAATGGGGAAATTTTCCACCCCAACAGCATGGCTTCACAAAAGAAAAAGGTTAATGGTGCCGAACTGGCCCCCGGCAGTGCAGCCCTTTTTCCAACCAAAAAAAAAATTTTTTTTTGAAATTAAACAAAACCCCGAAAATTTTTGGAAAAGAAGACCCAGGACTAGGTTAAAGCCAATTTTTATCGACAAATTTTGAAATTCGGCAAGGTTTTTTTTGGTGATCAAAATTTTAAAAATTTTCCAAAGCGAAAAATTAAGGTTAAAATTTCTGTGAAACATCTATTAAAAATCGGCCCTTTTTTCGGCGCTTTTAACAGGGCCGCCGAACCCCCGGCCCCACCCCAAATTTAAAATTTAAAAGAAAAGAGAAAGGGTGAGATGTGTGTGCAAACCGTAAATGACTGGGGGATTTTTGTATGGTTGCAAATTTGGCGAAAAAATCACAGGGAACCTTTTAAACCCTCTTTTTAAACAAAGAAAAAAAAGCGTTTCCTTTTCAGCCCAGGGGTCCCTCAGCCCTCTGGGGAAAAGGACCTGCCCGGGCCTAGGCCAAACAGCTCACGAAATTATCTTTTTTTCGGGCACAGAGAAACCTCTACTTTTTAACTTGATTTTTTCCAAATTTTTATTTGATTAAGATTTAACTTTTTTTTATGTAGTTTAGCTAGAAAAATTTTAAAAAAGCGGCATCTCCCCCGCTGTAAATTCAGGGCGGTGGGGAGGGCGTGGGGGGCCCCCCGGGGGCGAACACGGGAAAAAGGCTCTATCTATAAAAAAAACATTTGGTAAACTTTCCCCAAAAACTTATTGAAACCCTGGTGTGGAATTCTTTATTTTTAAAGGGTTTGCTTTTGAAAATTTTCCTCCTATTTTGGGGGCCACCTGAAACTTAAATTGGTTAAACATCAATTTCTAGTAACTGCGGGTCTTTTTTGTTAGCGGGAAAAAACCCCCATTTTTAAAATTATCAGTATACTTTTCAGATAGGGTGTTAAATTTTTTTACCCATTAAACCTGGGGAACCGGGTTTGAATATCCACCTTGCACTTAAATTACAACCCCACAATCTTGTACAGCAACAGGTTGTTTTTTTTCCCAAAAAAATAAACCGTGTTCGAAACGAAAACATCACATTTAAACGTTTTTTTTTTGATTTTGGGCGCAAACCCCAGCACGGTTCATTGACGCAGCATCTCCCAAAATTCTTAAAACACAATTCAAATTATTAAAACCACGGGGAAATTTTAAAAAGGGTCCCGGAAAAAAATACCGTTTATTACAAAAAAACATAACTTTTCCTTTTTTTTTTGATTTTTTCCCGCACCCCAGCACTGTTCATTTGCCCGCAGCATCTAGGGAAAAATCTTAAAACAGAAAATTCATATTCCCCACCACGGGTGAATTGAAAAGGTGAAAAAAATACCGAAAATTAAAATCAAAACATAATTTACTTTTTTTTTTAAATTTTTTTGGCCGCCCCCCAACCCTTTTTCTTTGATGCAGCATCTAGGGAAAATTTTAAAACCCAGCAATTCTATATTCACCACAGTAAATTTGGAAATGTGCAAAAAAAACCGTTTTTTTAAATATCAAAACTAAACAGTTACTTTTTTTTTTTGCCTTTTTCGCACCCCCCAAAGCACTTTTTCATTTAAAAGCAGCTTTCACGTAAATCTTAAAAACAGCAATTTTTAAAATTTTCACCCCCCGGAGAATTAAAGGGGGAAAAAAATACCGTTTTTAACAAAAACCATAAAAATTAACTTTGTTTTTTCACTTTGCGCACCCCGCACTGTTTCATAAAAAGCAACCCTCCCCCGAAAATTTTAAAAACCCCACAATTCATTTTCCCCAAACAGGTAAATTTAAAAAGGGGTTTGCAAAAAATCCCCGGGGTTTTTTAAAAAATATCAAAACATAAAAAATTACGTGTTTTTTGATTTTTGGTGCCACCCAGCACGTTAAATTGATGCGGGCATCTCCGAAAATTTCTTAAAACAGAAATTTCAATATTAAACCACAGGTGAATTAAAAAGGGAAAAAAAAATACCGTTTTTTTAAAAACAAAAACATAAAATTTTAACGTTTTTTTTTTACTTTTGCGCACCCAGCACGTTCATTGAGGGGCAGCCTCCGAAAAACTTAAAACAGCAATTCAATATTCACCCCCAAGGTAAATTGAAAGGGCAAAAAAAAACCGTTTTTTAATCCCAAAACAAAAACAGATATTTGTTTTTTTGGGACTTTTCCCCAAAGCCAATTTGTTGATAAACACCTTGAAAATTTAAAAATTAAAAAATTCCAAAGCAATTTTTTTGATTAGGGGGATTTGAGAAAACTGTAAATTTTGCCCGGCTTTTAATAAGAGTTTTTTCCAAAAACTATTCCCATCCCTTTCCCAAAATTTTTATTTTTCTAAAACAGGGAAAACGAAAAGCGGGGTGGAAAGCGAGCAAGGGGGGGGTAGCACATGGGGTAGAAAACGAGAGAAGGTGCCCTTTCCAGGGGCGGCGCCAACACCCCATGCCAGCGGATCGCAGTTTGCAGGGACCTTTCGGGGCCGTCATCGCTGGGTCGGGGCCCTGTGAATCAAAGAAACGAACATCTTTCGCCAACCCAGTCCTTCATTTTTTTAATGAAACCCTGCAATTTTGCATTTTCCCTCCTCTTTCCTCGAAACCCGGGGCCACAAATGTCGTCATCAGAAAACCCATTTCAACCCGGGCCAACATGAAGCCCCAAATGTAAACCCTCGTGTACCCCCCAAACGTGGATAATCCATTGTCTGGACCTTTTGATGACAAAATGCGGTTGGGGGTCAAAAGGGCATGTTAAAAAAATCAAGAGGATTTTTAAGGTTTTTGCTCGGGACGCCCAGTTTACTAAACGAACAGAGGAGGTGAAAAAAGGGCCGCCCCCCAATCGGAAAAAAAAAATCCGGGCGGTCCGGAAAGGGGGCCTTTTTGCATCCCCCCTTTCTTTTTTTAGCCCGCAGCTTCTGGTGAAAAAAACCCAGGAAAAACCAACCCCCCTGTTTTTTGGAATAAATGAAAAGGGATAAACGACATTTGCGGATCACCCTTTTGGTTTTTTTTCCGGGCAAATTTTTGCTTGCGAGGGGCTTCATCATTGGCCCGGGGGGAAAAGACAGGGGTAGAGCAAACGGCCCCCTGCCACAAAAAGGAGAGGGGGGGTCCCCAAAAGTCCGCAAAAATGATTCCGCCCAGCCACGGTAAACGAAAATTCCCTGCTCCTCGTTTTAATCCCCGGGCCCCAAAAAGGGGCCGGACCTCTCAAAACCGGGCCCTTCTTTGGGAGCAAGCCCTGTTTTCCCCCAAACCGATGCCCATATGCCCCCTTTTCCCGTAAACCCATAAGTAAAAGGCAAGAACCTTAAGGGGTTTAAACCACCACCAACGGGTCTAGTCAAACATGCAGCGAAATGAAAGGAAGTTAAAATTTGGGAGGGGAACTTTTCCAAAAAAGGCCAACCCGAGGGCCGGGGCCTCCCAACCACGGGCAAACCCCTGTCTCCCGCCCCTCCCCTTTTCCTCCTTTTTCCGCCCCCACCAACCCTTCCCCTCGGGCGGGCCCATTTCTTTTCAGAGTCATGATCGGGGATCACCCCCTTCAGCCTCCACCGGGGGCCCGAGTAACCACCAGCACCACCTGAGACCCTTCCCTACCCCCTTCCTTCCCTTCCGCCATTTAAACGACCTGAAACGCCGTACAGGGGCCAGTTCTGCGGGCCAGCCTTCTGTTTTTCCCGGGTTTTTGGCACCCAAAAAAAACACAAAAAAACCCAAAAAACCACCCCAAACCCAAAAACCTGAAGGGTGGGCCCTTTTGGCCAGGGGTTTTTGGCCCTTTTGGAAATGTTCCCTTTTCCGTCGGGTGGAAAACAGAAGGGTTTTTCCCCGCCCACTTAAATTGGGCCCGAGCGGGCAATTTTTTTGCCAGAAAAGCCGTCCCGGGCCCTGGCCAGACCAGTGTAAATTTTAAAATTTCAAGCGCGTTGTCTCACTGGGGCCCGGGAAAAAGCCCATCTCCCCACCGACCACAGGGCCCTATAAGAAAGGCCAAGGCCGCTTTTATTTTGGTGAAGCTCATTTAGGTAGCTGGTTTTGGATTTTCCTTGGGGGTAAACGGGGGGCTCCCCAGGTTTGGGCCACCTCTTAAAAACCCGAAAAGGGATGGTGCGGGGCTCTTTTTTCCCCCAAAAAGGGTCCTCGGTGGCAACACGGTTGGCCCCGGGAGACCCCCAAAAGGCCCGTGTTGAAATTAATCTCCCTTTTAAAGCCCCGTCCAAAACACAGGCCCGGGAGCTTTTGGAAGGGTTTTAAAGCAACGAAAACCAGCAAAGGCGGCGGGGGTTTGACAAAAAACCTTGTGCCGGGAAAAAGGGGGGGTTTTGCGATAAAAGGGCGAAATCTGCTGGCCGCCCTTTAAAAAACGGTGGGCCCGGGAGCCATCCCTTCCCTGGCGAAAAGTAAATGAACCTTTTTCGTCCAAAAAATTTCCTAAAAAAGCTACTCGGTTTTGGGACTGCCCTAAAAAAACAAAAGGCTCAGGTCTGATTTCGCACTCCCCCCCGTTCCCCACCCTGCTTCGTCCCCCGGTTTCCGTTGCACGTCAGCTGGGCCTCCCCCGTAAAAACGCCCTCGGGTTTTGCCCCCCCCCCCCCCGTGGAAAACACGCGGGAAAATTCCCCCCTCCAACCTCCACCCGATTGGGCCCCAGCCAATCCCAATTACGCAGTAGGAAGTGACACATGCCTAACAAGCGCGGTAGGGACCTCGGGGGGTTTTAAACCACCAAAAAGTGGGGGGCAGGGTGAAAAAAAGCTCTGCACCATCCATGGCCAGTTTTTTAAAAGAAAGCCACCAAAAAGGGTCAGTGGGGACAATGCCCTTGTCAGCATGAGAATTGGTTTGGGTGACCCTTAGTTCTGGAACATCGTTGGACCTCTGAAACAACAGGCCCGCCACGACGGGGGAAAGGAGATGGACACAGTTTGCGGAAAACAGACCTTCCTTTCCCCCCTTTCAAATCCACAAGGCCCGACATTTTTCAAAAATTTCCCCCCATCGGTCCTTCATTTTAAGTCAGGGGGGTTGGGGGGGTCCAGAGTTTATGAAAGGTGGGCGCATCAGCTCTCAGGGTGCATAACTCAGGAAAGGGTCGGGGCCTGTTTTTTAAAAAGCTGGGGCCGGGACCCGGCGGAGGGAAGGAGGAGGAAAAGTTTTCCCTGGGCCCACCCAAAAAGTTTTACCTTCCCGCCCAAAAAACCTTTTTTGGAAAGGGTTGGGCCCCGGCGAATTTTTGAGGGCCGGGGGGAGGAAGATGAGAAATCTTTTTTGCTGGGCCCCCCCGACCCAGGGGCCCTTGGGGGAAACCCAAGGCTCCATCTCTCACTGAGCTTGGATGCTCCTTTTTTCCTCCAACATGATCCTCGCATTAAGGGGCCCATCAAAAATGAAATACAACAGTTACGGGTTGGCCACCCTTCCTTTGGAACCCCGGTAAAACAAAAAAAAAATTTCACATTTTTCTTCCACCCCCACCCCAAAATAGAGATTAAAAAAATTGAGGAAATGGGAAGACCTTGCTGTTGGGTTCAACTGGAGCCACCCTTGTTGCGTCGGGTTTTCCCACTTTCCCCAAATGTCACGGGTGGAAAAACCTCAGCGACGTGACAGCATAGGGGTGCCAAAGTAGGCGTGGGCGGCAGCGCGGGAAAGGGTGGCAAAACCCCCAAAATGGGTGACCCTGGCAATTTTTTGTTTTAACCCCCACCAAAGACGCATGCAAAAAGGGGCACACTCCAACCCCAAAAGAGACCCACCCATAAAAATAAAGGTGCAACAACTTCTGCGTCTCAAAAACCATGTTTTTGCAAAGTTTTTCGGGAAACCCCAAAGACTTCTGGGACCCAAAAAATTGGCCCGAATCCCGGGGCTGGCTCCTCACGCCATAGGGGTTTGGTTGGTCCTGCCCACAGCCACGCCCATATCGAAAAGGCCCTTTCCCACACACTGGGGGAGTAAAATTACAAAACAAACGCATCCCTTTCCAAAAGTTTAATGTGGTTTTCTTTTGACTTTTCCTTTCAAAAAAAGAATAAAAGGCTTTGGATCTCTGATGATTTTTTGGGGCCCCCAAATTTTGCCAGGCACCAAAGTTGCCATTTTCCCCTTCAATTCCTTTTTAAAAACAAAAAGGGGGTCCCTTTGAAAATTTTTTTTAAAATAAATAAATTTTTTAAACGCAATTTTTTTCCCTTTTTTCCCCAACATTTCCCATTTTGCGGTTTTTGCTGGGGGGGGAGACGGAAAAAAGACAGAAAGGGGTTTCATGACAACCCCTTTTAATTCCAATTACCACTTTATCTTAAGAAGTTTTGCCATTTGGTCAAGGGTTTTTTATTGAGGTCATGTTGCGTGAAATACAGCTAAAATTTAAAGGGTTTCCTTTTGGGAACGAAATTTTGGTTTTCTAAGGGGGGCATTTTTTTTCCCCTCAAAAATTTTTTAAAATAGGGGCGAAAAGTAAATTTTTAATAAAATTTTTTTGGGGGTTTTTCATTTTTGCTGTGAGATACACTATAATTATGGTCCTTTGGAACAAAATTTTGGTTTCCCTAAAGTGGGCCTTTCCCCCTCACTTATTTTTAATATGGCTGAAAATTTCATATTTTTAAAATTTTTTTTGGGGGCCCATTTTGGGGCTGTGAAACAGCAAAAAACAAATGGTCCTTTGTAACAGAAATGTGGCTTCAAAAGTGGCATTTCTCCCCTCAATTTTTTAACAGTGGCTGAAAAAGGGTCATTTTTTTAAAATTTTTTTGGGGCCCTTTTTGCGCATTTGAAAATGCACAATACTACGGGGTCCTTTTAAAAAAAAAAAATTTTTGTTTCAACAACATTTTTTTTCTTCAACAAGTTGACCAAATTTTGGCCCCAAGGGGCCCATCCCTTTAAAAATTTTTTTGGGGGGCATTTTGCTGGAAATCCCGCTTTTTTTAAACGGGTTTCCTATTCTAAAAATGTTGTTTCTAACAGACATTTTTTTCACAAATTTTTCAAAAAAGGGGCTCAAGGGGGGAGGGTGCTGTCAGAACGGGAATAGGTAGGACACTGTTAATGGACACATATTGCAAAATAAACCTTTTTTTTTGCAAAAATCTTAACAAAGCTACCCAATCCCTGTTTGAACAACCCCATTTAATACAATAAAAAAAGAAAAACAAAGCCCATGGGGGATTCCCCCTTTTTAAAAAATTGTTTTTTCCCTAAAATTTTTAAAAGTACAAAAAAAACTTGCATGACAAAAAAAGCTTTTAAAAAAATTTCCCTTTAAAAATTGAAACAAGGGAGGTACAGGGAAAACTTAAACCATTTTAAGGAAAAATTAGGGGACATGGAGAGGGAGCAGGGGACAGAGAAACAAAGTACAGGGGGACCATTTCCTCCAGCAACTTGAGTAAAATGAGAAAAAAAATTGCCAAGATAAAGGGCACCGGGGTGTAACGGGAGCGTTAACCACCATTTTTTCCCAAATTTGAAGCTAAATTGGCCCCAACACCTAACGGAGGGGCAAGCGCTAACCCGGGTATTGACTGTGTACAGGGGAAGGTTTGGGGGTTCTCCCCACTTCCCTTCCCCCTCTGCTTTCACACGCCCAGTTTTTTTTGGGGGCGGGGGCGTAAATCAAGGGCATTTTTTTAAAACCCTTCGTTTTTAATAAAAAAATTGACGGACCCCCACCTGGGTTTTAAACCCGAAAACCCACTGTAAACCCCGGGGCCCGGGTCGCTGGGGGCCCAGACATTTAATAAGCCAATTTGCCCAAATGAACAAAAATTGGGTTGGTTTAAAAAGAACCCTTTTTCCGGCACTTTTAAATTTTTTTGGGGGTCATCCCCGGGTTTTGGGGCCTCTTTGCGTGGCCCGGGGACGGGTATATTAAATTGTCCAGTGAAAACCTAAAAGGTGGGTTGAAAGTCCCTTTTTCCGGCGGAATTTTTTAAATTTTGGGGTAAAGAAATTTGGGGCTCTTTGCGGTGGCCCAGGAAAAGGTAAATTTCAAGGGCCAGTTAAAACCAAAAGGTGGGTTTGAAAGACCCCCTTTTTTGGGGGACTTTTTTAAAATTTGGGGGGGTTTTTATTTGCAGGGTTTTTGGGGGCTCATGCGCTTCCGGGGAAACAGGGGAAAATTCAATGTCCAGTTCAAGAAAAAAGGGAGGGTTTTAAAAACATACGCCTTCTGGCACTTTTTTAAATTTGTGGGTGATAAAAGGTTTTTAAGGGTAAAGGCCCTGTGGAAACAAGACGGGGAAAAGTAAATGGTCTTTTCCCTTTTTTAAATTCTGTGACTTTTAAAACCTAAGTGTGTTCCCAAAGATGTAGCCGTTCCTTTGACGTTGGGTTTAATTTCAGTTTTCTCCAGCCTTTTGGGTGTAATAATGAAGGTGTTTTGTTGTTTCCCCATGACCTTAATGGTCATCGCGCATAACGATGCTCACTATCGAAAAACCTTATGATAGGGGGCCACTACGACTATCGATCGATCTCTATAGCCAACGCAATCGCTCAACACTACCCAGGACCCTACTATCTTATATCAGACATGAAAAGAACAACATTCCTCTACTATAACTTCAGCAATTGGTCTCCTCACTTAACAATTGTAAAAGAATAGAGGATGCTACACAATGAAAGATATGGCCATGTTCAAACTTTTTTGAGGTATGTTGCTACCATCAATTTCTAAATGCGTTTTTCAACTGAAATGGAAATATGTCTAACTTTCAGCCTTGGGTCTGGGGCCCGTTTGTTGGAAAAATTATGCATTCTTGTTTCTTCATATTTTACACAGCATCCCAAACTTTTTTGGAATTGGGATTATATTTGTAAAATGGCAAATCGGGGTGTTTTTGTTTTTTGTTTTTTAAATTTAAAGGTTCTTTTTTGTACTTTTAGTACCCTTAAGGGGAGTAATCACTTGAACACTATTCTGCATTACAATAGTATTACAAAAATATGGCTCTTCAATAACATCCTGCATTAGGCCACCAGTTGCCATGAGAACTAGTCGACATCCCATGATCTCATTGTGTGTACTGCATTATCTAATTAGTTAAATGGCCAGTTATCTCCAGACTCAGCCACTAGTGGCAGGTAGAAGCTGTAACTAGCAAATGGCATCCACCGCAGGCTCAACAAGTAAGCCCCCATCCATGCTCTCTTATTGACATTATACACTGCTCAAAAAAATAAAGGGAACACAACACAATGTAACCCCCAAATTAATTCACTTCTTGAAATTTAAACCCGTATTTGAATCAACACTGATGGATCAATTTCTTTGCTGTTTTACAAATGGAACAGATAAAAGATAGAAATGGTAGGCATTGCAAACAACCCCCCAAAGGAGTGGGTTTTTCATGTGGTGACCACAGACCCTTTTTCTTTTCATCCTTTTTGGCTGTTGCTTTTTGGGCACTTTTGCATTTTGTTATTGTTCATGCCTAGAGCTGAGGTGGTATCTAAAAACCCCAGAAGTTTTCAGGGAGTCCAGCCCTCCAGGATGGGACATCAATATGGTTGTGGCAAGAAGGGTTTGCTGTGTCTATCAGCACAGTGTCCAGAAACAGGCAGTACCGAAAACAGGCCAGTACACCCCGGAGGTGGGGGGGGCCTAGGGGGGCAATATCCAGAGCGTACCCGAGCCCCGCAAAAGACCTCCAGCAGGGCCCCAAAAATTCCCCTATGCCTGTCAAAATGTCAAAACAGACTCCCCGAGGGGGGTAGGAGGGCCCGCGTTCCCCAAGTGGTGTTTTGCTTACAGACCCAAAACTGTGCAGGGGGATTGGGAAATTTTCCGAGAAAAACCAAAATTTGGGAGATTTACTTTGACCGCCCTGTGCTCTTTACAATAAGAGCAGGTTCACCTGAGCCCATGACACTTGAAATGTTGGAGTGCCCTGGGAATTCTGTTGCCTACAACATCCTCCAGCATGACTGGTTTGGCAGTGGGTCAGTAATGGTGTGGGGAGGCATTCCTTTGGAGGGCTGCACAGCCCTTCGTGTACTAGCCAGAGGTAGCCTAAATGGACTGTTCTTAGTTACTAGGATGAGATCCTCTGACCCATTGTGAGACCATATGTAGGTGCAGTGGACCCTGGGTTCCTTCTGACAATGCTAGGCCTGATGTGGCTGAAGTGTGTCAGCAGTTCCTGCATGATGAAGGCATTGATGCTATGGACTGGCCTGCCCGTTCCCCAAACCTGAATCCAATCGAGCACATCTGGGACATCATGTCTCGTTTTATCCACCAACACCACGTTGCACCACAGACTGTCCAGGAGTTTACTGATGCTTTAATCTAGGTCTGAAAAGATATCCCTCAGGAGAACATCTGCTGCCTCATCAGAAGCATGCCCAGGATTATAGGTTATACAGGCATGTGCACACTACTGAGCCTCATTTCCTTGTCTTGAGGCATTTCCACTGAATTTGTATCAGCCTGAAATCTGATTTTCCACTTTGATTTTTGTTTTTTGATCAGTGTATATATACTAGTAGACTGCCCATTCCAGAATGGTGACTGTGAGTTTGGATGAGACGGCTTCCTTCAACTCTCTCTCTGTCTCTTGGTTTCTCTCTCGTCATATGTGGCAGTATTATTAGGTAACATTATGGTGGTATTAGTCACTATAGAGTGGTGACATGCGTTGATGATGTAGCAGTAGTTTCAGGCCCCTGAAAACATACTGATCTACATAATAAAAAACATATCTATGAAACAGTCTAGTGTAAACTCATCCCCCAAAAAAGAAAACCCAAAAATATGCAATTGCATTTTTTTTCCTGTTCATCCAAAGATTTTTTTTTTTCCGGGGAAATGGTTAACTTTGGTTTTATGGGGACCTCAAATTTCTGATAGCTGCCTAGTTTGAATCACCTGAATACAATGGTAATGCATTTCAGTGTAACCATACATATAGTGTAATAATATAATATTGTGGTGTGCAATGCCATATGATGTATTAAGATCTCCAATTTTCAGTGCTTCTAGGAAAAATGTAGCATCCTAAGCAGGACATGGCACAATTTCACCATTTTTATGGCTTATTACAACAAAGGTGCCAAGGATGAGATCATATACAGTCTCCAAGCCACAGACAACACACTTTCCCTGCCTTAATGCCATTATAAGAACAAAGGTGCCAACAATGAGGTTATGTTCAGCGTCTCGACCACAAACAGTGCAATGGCTCTTGTAGGAGATTGCCTTCTTCAATGTTTGTGTCGCTCCACCACAAAACAGTATTCCAATAGTGTTTTTTACTTAATGCTTTCAATATATTCAGTACAATCTTCAGATATACCTATATCACTTCCTTTTGACACCAGTCAGCATAGCATATTATAGACAACCTGTGCTTTCATGGCATGTAATCCATTTTCATCATAAATAGTCCTTTTCAGGTAAATATACAGTACATCCCCTCTAATTTGTGATGTGACAAGCTGAGACTGCTGGAGTAGTGTTCCAACAGCAGGTGGATTCACACCAGAACTACCTTTCAGAGGCCACTCTCCCCCTTTGTCAAGCGTGTCAAACACCATCTTACTACCCTATATATACTCACTCCATCATGAGATCCTTATTGTAACGGACTTGGTAGTGGATCCGCTGGACCACCGCAAGTGATGGTGTAAGCCACGCCAGGAAGCGGAATCTAATTAGGTCCCGGTTTTCACCAAAGCCCCCCGCACTGCGGGCTGGACGTGCTGCAGCGGGAGTTTACTCGGTCGCTCCCCCTGCTGGGACTTGCTTGCAATGGCGGCCAAGGGTGAGTGGGGTACATGATCGTGAGAGGTAGGCGTCGTCGGGGACAGGCGGCAAGGTCGGGGCAGACGGCACAGGTTCAGAGTCGATAAAGGTAGGCAGAGGTCAGAATACACGGCAAGACGGTAGATACACAGGAACGCTTTCTCTAGGGCACGGAGGCTACAAAGATACAGCAGGGAAGTGACGTGGATCCCAAAACTATGTAGAGACAGCACCCGGCAATTAACCAATTACCGGCGCACTGTCCCTTTAAATTTACATGAACGAGGGCGCGCGCGCGCATTCCGGCCGGCAGGGGACGAGAGCCGAGCAGGAGCGAGGTCAGGTGAGTGGATGGGACGGATGCGACCACGGCCAGCAGTGCAGCCCGCAGCGCCACCCGTCCCCGCCGGGGACCCGTTGAGAGGGACACAGGTGCGCCCGCGGTCCGTGGACCGGATCGCGGCGTGACCCGTTACAGTACCCCCCCCCCCTTAGACCTCCCCTCCTTTATAGGCTGCAAAAACCTGAGGATGAGATCACGATTCAGGATGTTGGATTCTGGCTCCCAGGATCTCTCCTCGGGTCTGAAGCCCCTCCAATCCACGAGAAAGAAAGGCTTCCCTCTGGCCGTCTTCATAGCCAAGATGTCCTTTACTTCGAAGATGTCAGCAGATTCGGCTACCGGGGAAGGCGTTACATTCTTCTGAGAGAACCGGTTTAGAACCAGAGGCTTAAGGAGGGATACATGGAATGAGTTTTGGATCCGGAGAGATGGAGGTAAACAGAGCTTGTACGTCACCGGATTCAGCTGCCGAAGAACCTTGAAGGGTCCGAGGAAGCAAGGGCCCAATTTAAGACTGGGAACCTTCAGGTGCACATACCTCGAGGAGAGCCAAACTTGGTCCCCTGGGAGGAACGTCGGGGCAGGTCTTCTCCTTTTGTCTGCCTGAGTCTTCATACGGGCAGAGGCCCGAAGTAGGAAACGTCGAGTCTCTTGCCAGATGACCTTGATATCCCGAACTTGGTCATTGACAGCGGGTACTTCCGAATCAGTGGGCAGGAGAAGGGGGGGGGGTGCAGGTGGCGGCCATGGACTACAAAGAATGGGAAGACGCCGGCTGCATCCGAGTCCCGATGGTTATAAGAAAATGCGGCCCAAGGGAGCTGCTCGGCCCAGTCGTCCTGACGTCCGGATACAAAATGATGCAGGTATTCTCCCAAGATCTGGTTCACCCTCTCCACCTGCCCATTGGACTGAGGGTGATAGGCCGATGAAAAGTCCAACCTGACTTGCAAACGGGAGCACAGTGCACGCCAAAACCGGGAAACAAATTGAACACCAGGATCGGAGACAATGTGTGAAGGTAACCCATGTAGCCAGAAAATATGCCGGAAGAAATGACCAGCCAATTGTGGGGCAGA
The DNA here is from genome assembly GCA_025379985.1 of Phyllomedusa bahiana. Lineage (NCBI taxonomy): Eukaryota > Metazoa > Chordata > Amphibia > Anura > Hylidae > Phyllomedusa > Phyllomedusa bahiana. The sequence continues at coordinate 23,150 of JAODAL010006555.1, read as the reverse complement.
CCGGGAAGAGGTACAAAGTGGGACATCTTTAAGAACCGGTCCGTAACCACCCAGATGACAGAATTCCCAGAGGAAACCGGTAGGTCCGTGATGAAATCCATGGCTATGTGCGTCCAAGGGATTTCTGGCACGGGCAGCGGATGCAAGAGACCTGCGGGCCTGTGGCGTGGGACCTTGTTCCGAGCACATGTGACACAGGCGAGGGTGAAGTCCTTGACATCTTGTGCCAGAGTCGGCCACCAGTAGTGCCGTGAGATCAAAGCGTAGGACTTCCGAGCTCCGGGATGGCCAGCCAAGAAGGAGCTATGCCCCCACTCCAGAACCTTTTTCCTACGTGCCGGCGCAAATAAGTCTTGCCCGTAGGAACGTTTTGGAGATTTGCGGAAGCCACGCAAACCAACCGTTCGGGAGAGATGATGTGCTGTGACACGGTTTCTTCACCGACCACGTCCGAGGCGCGGGAGAGGGCATCAGCCTTGACGTTTTTCTCAGCAGGTTGGAAATGAATGTGAAAGTCGAAACATGAGAAAAAGAGGGACCACCGGGCTTGGCAAGGGTTTAAATGCTGGGCCGTCTGAAGATACAGTAAATTCTTGTGGTCCGTAAAGATGTTGATTGGATGATGAGCCCCCTCCAACAGATGTTGCCACTCCTCCAGGGCTAACTTGATAGCCAAAAGTTCTCGGTCCCCAATGGCATAGTTCCGCTCAGCCGGCGAAAATGTCTTTGAGAAGAACCCACATGTGAGAATCTTGCCTTTGGGGCTCTTCTGTGTGAGGACCGCCCCTGCCCCCACAGAAGAGGCATCCACCTCCAAGGAGAACGGCTTCTCGGGATCAGGCCGGACCAAGACAGGTGCAGTGGAGAAGGCAGTCTTTAGATCAATAAACGCCTTCTCAGCCTCCGGAGGCCAACATCTCGGGTTCGCATTCTTCCTAGTGAGGGCCACGATAGGAGCCACCAAGGTGGAGAAGTGGGGAATAAATTGCCGGTAATAGTTTGCGAAGCCCAGGAAGCGCTGTATCGCCCGAAGGCCGACAGGACGAGGCCATTGTAGCACCGCAGAGAGTTTTGCTGGGTCCATCTTCAGGCCCTTAGCCGAGACTATGTACCCGAGGAAAGGTAGGCTGGTCTGATGGAATAAACATTTCTCCAGCTTGGCGTACAGTCTGTTGCTTCGCAGACGTCGTAGAACCTGGCGCACTTGTGTCCGATGAGTCTGAAGATCAGGGGAGAAAATCAGGATGTCATCTAGGTACACGATGACGCAGGTGTACAAGAGATCCCGGAAGACATCGTTGACGAATTCTTGGAACACAGCTGGAGCGTTACAGAGCCCAAAGGGCATCACGAGATACTCGAAATGTCCATCTCGGGTATTAAAAGCCGTCTTCCACTCGTCCCCCTCCCGAATTCTGATGAGGTTATAGGCTCCTCGCAGATCCAACTTGGAGAACACCTTTGCCCCCTTGAGGCGATCAAAAAGTTCAGAGATCAGTGGGAGAGGGTAGCGGTTTTTCACGGTGATTTTATTTAGTCCCCTGTAGTCGATACAAGGACGGAGGGAACCATCCTTCTTCTGCACGAAGAAAAACCCGGCTCCGGCTGGGGAAGAGGATTTACGGATAAACCCCTTCAGCAAGTTCTCCTGTATGTAGGCCGACATGGCCTGAGTCTCCGGCACAGGCAGCGGATAGACCCTACCCCGGGGAAGTCTGGTTCCAGGGAGGAAGTCAATAGGGCAGTCGTAGGGCCGATGCGGTGGCAGCGTATCGGCCTCTTTTTCGGAGAATACGTCCCCCAAGTCCTGGTACTCTACCAGTAGGCCTGGCAACGGCTTGACAAGCGGATGAGGAGAAGTGGTAGGCACCGGGGCGTGGTACCTCCAAGCAAAGGTTCTGGCATTCCGGTCCCCAACGCAGGACCTCGCCTGTCTTCCAATCGAGCGTAGGGGCGTGACGTTGCAGCCAGGGAAGCCCCAAGAGGATCGCCGAGGAAGCACGAGACAGAACGTGGAACCTGATCTTCTCCTTATGTAGAGCCCCCACACGGAGTGTCACCGGCTGGGTTATGTACTGGATGGAGTCAGTGAGGAGCACCCCACTGACTGAAGAAATAAACAGTGGTTTCTCCAGACGAACTACTGGTACGCGGTATCGGGTTACCAAGGAGGCATGGATGAAGTTCCCGGCAGACCCAGAATCCAGGAAGGCCGAACTCCGGAACGAAAGACCAGTATCAGATGTCACCTCCACTGGCATCATCAAACGTGGAGAGGAGGAAACTGCACCTTGGGATGCCTCTCCTACACCACCTAGGTGTGAGCGTTTCCCGGACGCTGGGGACGTAGAGGGCAGCTTCTGCGAAAATGGTCCAGACTGGCGCAATAGAGACATAGATTCTCTGCTCGACGGCGGCTCAGCTCCTGCTCCGATAAATGGGCCCAGTCCACTTGCATGGGTTCCACCTCGGAGGCTTGAGGGGGTGACAAAGGAGAACGCTGGAAAACCGGAGCCAGGCGAAACAGCCGACGGGGGCGTGCAGAGTCTCTCTCTTGGCGGAGCTTTTCCGGTCTCTCAGCGAACCTTACATCGATGTGGGTGGGCAGGTGAATTAATTCGCTCAGGGTGGACGGGAGATCTCTTGCTGCCAAAGCGTCTTTTATCCTGCTGTACAGACCCTTTTTGAAAGTGGCGCAGAGGACGGCATCATTCCAAGTGAGCTCCGAAGCCAGGGTACGGAATTGGACCGCATAGTCTCCCACAGACGAGTCACCCTGATGAAGGCTCAAGAGGGCGGTCTCAGCAGAGGAAGCACACGCCGGCTCCTCGAAGACGGTGCGGAATTTCTGGAGGAAGGTCATTCCTGTCCCAGAAAGGAGTTGCCCAAGCCAGGGCCTTCCCGGATAGTAGACTCACCACGAAGGCCACCTTAGACCTCTCCGGGGGAAACTGATCCGCCATCAGTTCCACATGCATGGAGCACTGGGTAATAAAGCCCTAGCAGAGCTTGGGATCCCCGGCAAAGCTGGAGGGTAAAAGAAGCCGAAGCTTGGGTCCCATGGTAGCCAAAGGAACAGCTGATGTAGACGGAGCCACGGACGGAGACTGTTGCTGGGATACAAGGAGCTGACGCATCATGGCGGAGCGCTGGCCCAACTGCTGTGCCTGTTGCGCGATTTGCTGCGATTGCTGGGTCACAATCGTCGTAAGATCAGCGATGCTTGGCAGAGGCACCTTGGCGGGATCCATGGCTGGATCTTACTGTAACAGACTTGGTAGTGGATCCGCTGGACCACTGCAAGCGATGGTGTGAGCCACGCCAGGAAGCGGAATCTAAGTAGGTCCCGGTTTTCACCAGAGCCCGCCGCAAAGCGAGATGGACTTGCTGCAGCGGGAGTCTACCAGGTCGCTACCCCTGACGTGACTTGCTTGCAGAGGCAGCCAAGGGTGAGCGTGGTACAGAATCGTGAGACGTAGGCGTAGTCGGGGACAGGCGGCAAGGTCGGGGCAGACGGCACAGGTTCAGAGTCGATAAACGTAGGCAGAGGTCAGAATACACGGCAAGACGGTAGATACACAGGAACGCTTTCTCTAGGGCACGGAGGCAACAAAGATCCAGCAGGGAAGTGACGTGGATCCCAAAACTATATAGAGACAGCGGCCAGCAATTAACCAATTACCGGCGCACTGTCCCTTTAAATTTACATGAACTAGCGCGCGCGCTAGGAGGCGCGCACGTGCATTCCGGCCGACAGGGGACGAGAGCCGAGCAGGAGCGAGGTCAGGTGAGTGGATGGGACGGATGCGACCACGGCCAGCAGTGCAGCCCGCGGCGCCATCCGTCCCCGCCGGGGACCTGCCGAGAGGGACACGGGTGCGCCCGCGGTCCGTGGACCGGATCGCGGCGCGACCCGTTACACTTATATCTGATATGTAGACAAAATACCTATTATCTGAAACAAATACAGATTGTAGGCGGCACTCACCAGATCTAGTAAAAAAGATCCTTTATTCAAACAAGCGGCATAAAATGACACGCCAGGGCGGACAGCCCCTGAACGCCAACGATCGTTTCGCGCTTCCCAGCGCTTCCTCAAGGCATAACGGGAAATGACGGCATCACGTCCTTTAAACCCGTACCTTGCCACGTCACATCCGGCAACAACAACACGACATAATATTTACAAACAAACATTCATTTTTAACATTTTTAACATACAATGTAATTAGAAGTTATAAAAAAGGAGACAAATCGTTTCTATCGTTCAATCCTAATACTCCAAAGGCTTCAGTACGCAATATCCATTGCGCTTCACACCGTAGGAGTCTGGTGTGTCGATCGACTCCACCCTCTGATGTCAAAATCCTCTGTATACCTGCAAATGAAATTACAGAGATATCATCATTGTGAACTTCATTTAAATGGAACAAAAACCTTGGGGCACCTTTCCTAGTTCTTACTGAATACAGATGTTCTCTAATTCTTTTAAATAGGGACGAATTGTCTTACCTATATAAAAATAGCCGCAGGTGCACCACATGACATACACCACAAAATTCGTGCGACATGTTATTAATTCTTCAACTTCCTGTGTTATACCACCAATCTTTACCACTTTACCTACAACCATTTTATCACAAAATGAGCACGAGCCACATCTATGATTACCCTTTGGAGCTAATTCTGTAAGCCAAGTAGTATTTTTCCTGCCTCTCAAACTGCCATGCACTAGCTAATCTTTCAAATTACGACACCTACGAAATGTAATAATTGGGGCCTGACTTATCTTGTCATGAAAATCTACATCACTTTTTAAAATATACCAGTTCTTTCTTATTGCACTCCGAATAGTATCTGACATATTGCTATATTCAAAAGAAAAAATAGTTCTTTCATTCTTCCATTTCACTTTTCTCTTAAACACAATTTTTTGTCGATCCTGAGTAATTGCTTTAGATTAGAGATTAATGTCTGATCATACCCTCTCTCTTTTAATCTATCAGCCAATTCAAGGGCTTGTTCCAAAAAATCACTGTACTCACTATTATTACGCCTAAGCTTCAAAAATTGGCCATATAGTAATGAGCGTTTTACATGATCTGGATCAAAGCTATCATGATGTAATAATGAGTTAATCGCAGTCGGTTTACGATATCCCTTTGTAATTATACGATCCTCGATTATTGAAATCTCCACATCCAAAAAAATCACAGATTTATCCCCAAAATTAGATGTAAATTCCATATTGACATCATTTTCATTGATGTATTTCACAAATTCATTAAATTGAACCTCTGATCCTAACCAAACTATGAGAATATCATCTATAAAATCTTTTTTTTTTTATAACTGTATGTTTTTATTAATCTTATCCAAAATGAAACATGAAAGACATCTTGACAAATAACTTATTGTATGACAATTGCAAAAAAACAAAAAATATTATGTTTTTAAAGAACACCTAAAAAAGGTAAGGGGAAGGCAGTTCCCGGGAAATTCAAAATTCGGGAAATGAAGGAACATCAGAAAATCCCGCAGAAATCAAAAATTCACTTCGCAGCTCACGGTCATCGGGTAGGGTTTTCACTTTTTTATACAAGACACGGACAACACTGGGGAGAAATAGAACGAAGATTTGGGGGGGAGAGGGGGGGGGGGGAAGGGAGGGAGAGGGGTGTAGCCTTGAAAAACCTTTACTAGGGAAAGGTTTTAGAGAAACACATCCCAAATCGCCCAATACTTTGTGGGAAAAATTTCCACCCCTATTTTTCGGGCCCCGGGGATAGATTTCCATTGGGCGAACTTCCCTGATTCTTTGGTATATTTGGGTTAAGGGGAGGGAGGAGAGGTCTGCCTCCATTTTCCCCCGGCCCGGGGGCTTTTTTGCAGGGGGAAAGGGGACATGCCAAATTTTGGGGCCCCCGTGGGTTAGCCAAACTCGATACCGGAAAAAATTGCAGGTAGGGGGGCCCCAAGGGGTTTTTGCACAAAAAAAAAGGGTCAGCGGGGAAGCCCCCAAAGGGGGCCCCAAAAAAGGGGGGAGTGATTGGGAAATCCCAAAAAAAAATGTGAACGGAGCTCCTTGCTTGATTAAAATCCCCCAAACAAGTTTGAAATCTTTTTGATTCCCTTTTGGGTTTTGGGGACGCCCGGGGGGTTGTGATCCCAAAAAACAAAATTTTGTAAGATTCCCCTTTTTGGGTGTTACACTGGAGGACCCCCCCGGCAGCCCCCCAAATACCCCTGCCAAGCCCGCCTAGGGAAGTGCCCCTAAAAAGGGTTAGGATTCCCATTTCTCCATGTACCTATCCCTTACACCCTTTGCCCAGGGGAGGGATCCTCCCAGGATTCGTATATTGTAAAAATTTGACCCCTTTTTGTGGACACCCCAGCCTTGCATATCATTCAAATTGATGGGGGGGGAGAGCCCTTTTGTACCGAAATTTGAAAAAATGGGGTGGCAAAATTTGGAGATAGTGGAAGCTGGGAACCCAAGAGGAAAGGGGTCTATCAAAGTTGGTAGAGTTGGGAAAGGGGAAAACCGGGTTTCCCTTTTGCGGCCTTCCGCAATATCCGCAATCGAATAATTTTCATGCCCCACCATGGTCGAGAAAAAAACCCCCCCGGATGAGCCCCCCGGAAAGCAGGGGGGTACATAGAAAAAAGGCCAGGGGTTGGGGGCCCTATAGGCAAGTAAAAATTATGGTTTGGCAATATTTCCATATCTTCAGTTTAAACCAAATATGGGGACCCAAGAAAGGGGGCCCAAATTTTTTTGGGAAAGGAAAAAGTCCCAAAACAGGAATTTTTTTGGGTGGGTGGGAGCCAGCCCCCCCCCCTTTTTCAAATTTCCGCCCTTTTAGAGAAGGTCCCCCGGAGGACCAGCAGGTAGCGCCCAATGAGGGGGCCAAATAAAATTCACCATTTAAAAACCCCGGGGGCCCCCGCCCCCCCCTTTTTTTGCTATTTCATCAGCCCCTTTTTTATATTCTTTTGGCGCCCTTGTCCCCAAAAAAAATTTTAAAAATTCCCCCTGGAGCGACCAAATTTCAGCCAGGGGGCCCCGCCCTGGGAAGCCCCCGAAAAAGAAAAAGGATTTGGGAAGAAAAAATTCATTTTAACGGATTTTAATCCTCCCCGAAAAAAAGAGATCGGGGGGAATTCCATTTTCCCCGGAAAAGGGGCCCCTTCAGTTCCCTGAAAAGGGGGGGGAAAGTTAGTTTTTTTTACGGGGTCACGTATTGCTATTTATTTGAGCCCCCCAAAAATTTAAGAGTTTGTTTTCTCTACCGTTTTTTGGGGGGAAAAAAATTGTGTTTAAAGGGGAAAACCCTTGCTGAGGTGAAAGTTTAATGGGGGGGTTCGTTTTTAAAAGGATTTGGGCTTTTTAACCCGATCCCTTTTCCGGGGGTTTTTTAGCAAGATGGGGGGAAAAAAGGTAGTATGTTGCGGGGGGGGTCAGGAGAATGTGTCGCAAACAGAGACGGGTTTTAACTCCTTGCCCCCTTACGCGATCCCTCTTATTTGGGGTTTCTTTTATCGCGGTTTTGCCAGGGGACCAAATTGCAAAGGGGCAAAATAAAGAGGGGGACCCCCCTTTGTCTCTTCCTTTTTTATCTAAACCCTTTCAGGGGGGTGCTTTTAACCCCATTTTTATTTTTGGGGCTGAGGGCGGGGGGGTTTTTAGGGGGCCCTGGGAATCCAGTCATGAAGGCGCCCGAAAAAAACCAAAGGCGATAAGGTCTCAAACAAAAAGGGCCAGCTTACCTATAAAAGGCCTTTTCGGGTTTTTGGCCCTTGGGATAAGTGCTGGAAATTTTGGGATTTAAAAGTTTACCTCTACAGGTTAAATAGTCCGCCTAGGGGACACCTCCTTTTTAAATGGGGACCAACCCCCCCGGGGGTTTCCGGGTTTATGGGGAAAGGGGAGCCACTGTTTCACCCAAAATTGGGCCAGAATCTTCGTGAAAAACCTTTAGATCGGAGTTTGGGAAAATTGTTTTGGGGCCGGAAACCCTGGCCCCCTTTTCTGCCGGGCCCTTTTCCCCCGGGTTTGTAAATGAGGGAGATGGGGGGAGAGGGTTCATTATTCTGGAAGGGGGATCCCCGCAAAAAGGAGTTAAAAAATTTTGAAGAAAATTGGGGGGCGAGGGTGTCACGTTCACTTTTATAGTAAGGTTTGGGCAAAAGTCTCCCCCGGGGGCCCTTTCCCCCAGGGGGAAACTTCTGTAAGTTCCTGTTCCCTTTGTTAAGGGGTTTTTTAAGGAATAAAGGCCTCAGATGGAAGGGGAGCAGGGGGCATTTTTGAAAAAAGTTTTTGGGATTTGCGCCGGGATCTCATAGGGGGGCAGCCCTTGGGGGAAGGGATTTTACAATTTGGAAAAGTAACCCTAAAAAAAAATTTGGGCCATCGTTTTCGGGCCCAAAAAGTACGTCCCTGTTGATGGGCGGAGCCCCGGGATGGAGGGGGGATTTTACAAACCCTCTTTCAGGCCGGGCCAAAAGATGTATGGGGCCTTGTTCCCAAAGTTTTTTAAAATCCCCTGCTTCGAATAAAATATTTTTAAACCCCTAGGGGTGGCTATATTTTTTGGGTCCCAATTTTTACTTTTTACGTCTGGGGGTGGGAACACTGGGCCACATTCTCCTTCTCTCGACCCCTTCAGGGGGGTGCGCAAGCCTGGTTTTCTCTCTCCCGTTCTTTTTTTATTCCTACACCTAGCAAAAATGCATTTGGCCCCAAAATTTCGGTTTTAGGAGCCCCCCCAAAGGGAGGAGGGGGGAGAAACCTCCCCTGCGATTAAGCTCAAATAAAGGGGTCAATTCTCCTGAAATTTTTTGTCATTAAATTGATTTTTGATCAGGGACGCTTTTTTGTCCCAGTGGCCGAGGCCGGGGAAAAACCCCCGGTTAATCAAGCTCGCCCAGGGACCAGGAAAGATCCAAAACCATTTAAAAATCGGTTAAATTTAAAATTTCCTTAAACCCCGGAAAGGGTTTTAGGATATTGCCAAAGAAATAATCCACCCGGGGGTTTGGGATTTATGGGGGTTTTGGGGAAAAAAGGGTTTAAAATTCCCCTTTGCCCTTTGGGGTGTCCTATTCTCCAGAGATAAAAAAGGGAGTGTGCCCTAACCCTTTTTTTGGAAAGGGCCCCTTGACAGCCCCGGGAAAATTGAGCTGGGGGTTTTCCCCCCCTTGGGGAAGCCAACCCAATGGTGTCGGGAAAAAGTTTAGTTTAAATTCCCCCTCCCTTTGGAGGCAGAGGAGAGAACTTAAAAAAAGCTTGTAAGGCCCTCTATTCAGAAAGGAAAACCTGTGGAATTTTAAAGGGGGGAAAAGATTGAAAACCACAACGGGGTTTGCCATAGAGGGTAGTTTGGGCAAGTTTCCCATATCGGGCCCCCCCCGGATCAATTTAGATAAAGATGACCTGCGGGGGCGGGATTTTGGGCTATAAATATGGCCCCTCCCCTTTTTTTGTTCTTTTTTGTTGCGGGAAAAGGGCTTTCGGATAAAACCGCCTTAAAAATTTAAAAGGCCCCCTTGGATTAAAATAAAATTTTCCGGGTAAAAAGGGAAAAATATCGGGCTTTTGGTTTCTCCATTCCTGAAGTGCGGGGCCAACTCTTCACATCAGGGTTCACCCCCTTTAAAAATTCGGCGTCATGCAAAAAACCATAGACCTCCTATCGGGGAAACCCCTAATGCTCATGCGGTAGGTGCTTTAAATACAAGGTCCCCTTTGGGAGCCTCGGAAAAGCTGAGGGGGGGGGGGGGAGGTAAAACCCCTAGGGAGGGGACAAAAAAGCAGGGGATGACACTAACACCAACAAAGTAAACAAAAACTAAAACCAGAAATTTTAGCGGCAAACTAGTAAAACCAAAAGAGCGAGCAGCTCGGAAAAGGGAAAATAAAGGGGGGGGGGAAAAATTCCCCTAGATTAAAAAGAGGGGCCCCCCCGGCCCCCCCTTGGTTTAAAAGCCCCGGGGGTTTTTGGCCCCAAAAAAAAAAGGGGCCCAAAGGGGAATCTCGGGGTATAACCCTAAAAAGTCCCCCCCCCCCCCATTTCCCGCCAAAAAGTCCCCACACCTTTAAAGGGACAAACAGGAGGGGGGCCACAAAAATAACAATCACCCCAAAAGGGGCGCAATACAAAGAAAACCCGGAAAAATTAAATTTAAGGGGAAACAGCTCCCGCCAAAACCCCGGGTCACATTCAATAGTAGGGGTTTAAAGAAAATGAACCCCCCTTTTGTTTTTAAAACTAAAAATCAGTGGACCAGTCCCTTCTAACGGGGGTGGGCTGTGCCTGGCTTTGGGGAGCTGGGAAAACCCCCTTGGGAGCCCCTTTTGGGCAGTTTGAGAACCCTGCCACACCGGGGAGGGGTTTTTCCCAAAAGCGGGCCGTTCCCATTTTCCTATATTTTGGGTTAGGGATCTGAAACGTTTTAAACAGAAATTGGGGAAGATTTTGAAATGTCTTAAATAGTGGGGTTCGGCCCCTTCAAAAAAAATTAAAGGTTTTTCCCAAACGCCAACGGGGGGTTTTTTGGGGGGCCAAAAAGGGGAAAATTGGGCCCACTAATTAAAGGCGAATTATCTCAATTCCCTTTTTTTAGGGATTTGGGAACGGCGGCCCCTTCGTTTAAAACGGAAGGTTGTCCTATCCAAGGGGCGGGGGGGGCCCTTTCCCGTTTAAAACCATGGGAAAATTTTATCCCGGGGGTTAAAGTTTTGCAGGATCTTTTCTGTTTTCCAAGGGGGGGAGGGTTCCGGATTTTATTAATCGGATATTCCTCGTTTTTTCAATTTTTCTCTCCTCTGGGAAAAGCGATTTGTTTAAGGGTCCTGTTGTTTGTGGTGACTCCTCCCTGCGGGCCTTTTGACCTCTGTGATAAAAGCTTCCCCACCCTTCCCTTTGGGAAAAGGGAAGTGCTGTTAGTGTCCCCCTTTGGGGTGGTGTTTGCCTCGGGGGGACTTAAAGGGACGATGAAAAAATGGGTGCCCCTAGCCACGAGGGGGCCAAACTATCAGGCCCTGGTGGGGGGGGGAAAGGGTGGGTGAGGTAGACCCCAAGTCCAGGGGTCTCCTTCGGTTTTGGAGCGGGGGCCCTGTGACACTTGTCATTTTGGACCCTGATTAAATTATGTCCCTTTGGGCGGTGCAGGCTTTAGAACCTTTGCCTGTATAGTCTGAGGCAGGGGGGGGGAGGGGGGGCCGCCTTACCCCGTACCTGCCCGGCCGATTCGTCTCCTGGGTTCGGAAATGCTCACGTGCCCCTTTGGGCCCCACTCTGCGAGCTCGGGTTACGGGGCGATTGGATTTTCCCTTCCGCCCTTTTCCCCCGATGCCATTCCCGGGAAACCCCGCTCCTTAGGCGTGCGGATGGCAGGTGAAGATGGCGCCGAGAGCCCTGCTCGTTTCCCACGCGGCTGGCCGCGGAGAAGGTAGGCGTCTAGCGGCGTCGGCGCTGCAAGGGGCGTCTGGCGTGTGCCCGGGGTCTTCACCTGTTGCTGGAACCTCCTTTTCCCCATCGAGGGTTCTGGTATCGGCTGGGTTCTGCGCTTTACAGCGGGTCGGCGCGGGAGCTTCTCTAGCCCGCGTCCTACTCCATTGACTTCCGGTACCGCCTCTGTCATCTATAAATCTTGACCAGTGTGCTATATATTTAATAAAGGGGTTCTGAAAATTATAGATGTATTTTTCCTCCCAAAAGGCCAAAAACAATTTGGCAAAAGTTGGTGCTACTGGTGTGCCCATCGCCGTCCCTGTCTTTTGCGCATACCATACTTCTTCAAATTGAAAAGCATTATGGCTTAAAATAAACCACAAAGCTTCACAAATAAACTCCACCTTTTCCGACTCCCTTTTCGTCCTACCCAAAAATGACCTAATGGCATTTAAGCCATCTATATGTCTAATTTTAGTATAAACACTGACAACGTCAATCGTTGCCAGTCTAAAATCTGGGGACACTGTAAAGACGGACAAATTTTGTAATAATTTTTTGGTATCCAACAAGAATGACGGTACTGTCGACAAAATAGGTCTTAAGAGCCAATCCAAGTATTGGGACAGGGGCTCAGTAGAGCCTCTTCCCGCTTCTATAGGACGGCCAGGGGGATGGGTCATCGATTTATGTATTTTTGGCAAAAAGTACCAATATGGTTTAGATGGTGTATGAGGTAACAATCTTTCAGCTAATCGTCTAGATAGAAAACCGATAGCTTTCCCTTTCTGTAATAAAGAACGCAATTTGTTAAGATAAGCCTGACTAGGGTCACCCTTTAATTTCTCACAGGTGGTATTATCACTCAATTGTCGATTCGGTTCAGACACATAATACCCTCGATCCATAAGAACAATATATCCCCCTTTGTCAGCGGGCTTCACTATAACCTCTGTATTGTTCTTCAATTGCTTCAGTGCTTTTAATTCTTCTATTGTCAAATTAAAAGCAGTTTTTGGGTATAACAAAGCTTTAACATCCTTCATCACTGCCCTATTAAAGTAAACAGAGCCAAGCCCGGTGTCAAGGGAGGAAAAAAGGAACTCTTCTGTCCTCCACAAAACCGTTCCTGGGGGTCCGAGGTACTAACTTCATTACTGATGTCCACATCCAATAGATCTAACAATTCTATTATTACCTCCCGATCTCCTGGAGATATATTATCGCCTAAGCAAAAGCCTAAGCTACTAATCTCAGTGCTCAATTCTCCTCTACATTCTATCTCCTCCTTATCCTAAGTGATTTACTCAGATCAATTTCAAATTGGCATAAATCAAAATGATTCGTCAGACAAAAATTCAAACCTTTAGATAACAACGATATAGTGGCTGAGCTAATCTCAAAACTAGATAGATTCATAATGTGTGGAATCTCGAGGGTCACCCGTCTCTACTGTTTCCAAGAGACGTGTTTCCTCTTGAACCCGCCTCCACTCTGAGGGAAGGTTTTTCTTCTTATGACCCTCTCGGCGGATCCGCCGCCTAAAGGGCCACATGACATGGAGCCACTTGATGCTCCCATCGAATTAATAGACTTTTGTCTGATCACATTATCCTCTGTGGGGCTCGAATCGGACCCTGAGTCCGTCGTCCAGTATTCTGTATGTTTTTTCCCATACTGTCTCTCTTTCTATAGGACCTAAAAGGTTTCCTATTTTGTTGTCCATGCTCTTTCCACTTGAAGATTCTTTCATGATAAAAATCCAGTTTGTCCTTCAAGAATTTATCTCTCTTTCGTTCTTTAATATCATTTTGTACAGGAACCAAACGTGTCTCTAATTTTCGTAGAAACAGTTTCCACTGTGCTTCTGTTAATCTGGTCTGTAACTCGGATTTCTCTAGTACCAGGTCTCTTTGTACACAATTATATTCAGCCTATGACTTCTCCAATACAAGGCTAGCTAGCTTCAAAGAATGTTCTACATGTGCTTCCTTCCATTTAGCTACAAATCAGCATCTTTCACGGTATTGGGCAATCTCCTTATATATTCGTAGGCCTCTCGGTGATCTCTTACACTCCACATAAGATTGTAGGGTACTGACCATCCAAAATAACCGCACCTCTTTTTCTGCTAAATTGAGAACTCTATATTCCAATAATTTGGTGCCTAATTATTGGAACATAGAGTTCTCAATTTAGCAGAAAAAGAGGTGAGGTTAAAGACCTTTAAGAGTAAGTGCTTCTACTTTATGATTCTAATATAACTCTCTGGAATAAATAGATTTTTATTTGGTGATTATCAAAATCCTCCACTTCTTCAAGAACGCACCACCTAAAATCGCTGGTATTACGATGACAATCAAAGAAATGCCTCGCTACTGTAGTTTTTCCAAACTTTTTCTGTGAACTATCTTTCTCTTTTTCCTGTGTTATTTTAGTTTTAAAAAGTCTGGGACTTTTGTTCAATTAATCTGATTCTCACCATCCTAGATGTTTGTCCTATTTATACCTTCCCACAGGGACGTGTTAGGAGATAAACAGCATTTCTTGTCTGGCATATCTAATACCTAGAGATGGGAGAATCGATTCTAACGAAGTAGAATTCGTTTACAATTTCAGGAAAACTTCGGTTCTACACGAAGCCGAAGTTTATGGTGATTCACGGGAACGAAGCGTCTTTTTTTTCTAAAATGGCCGCGGAGAATGGCGTTACATGGGGCAGAGAACTTGGGGGAAAGAAAAGGAAAACCCCCTCAATGACATTGCAGACTGAACCCAAAAATCAGCGACCGGGGGCTTCTGTGAGGGTCCAGCCCTGAAAATACGGAGCCATTTTAAAATTCTACACTTCTCACTTTTGTCCGGGTCAATAAGCATCTATCTGCTGCACCCACTATATTGCATCTTACAAAACAAACTATTTTTTTGGGACTGGGGTTAAAAGACCTTCACAAGTGTGTGTAATCCCACACTGTTCCTGAACCGCTTATTTTTTTTGTTTTAATTGGTGGGGGTATTTCTCTAAAGTCCGGGATGTATGTTTTTCCCCCCCATACACTCCTCAATTCCTTTGGGTTCACTGTTTTAGGGTATTTTATATCAAAGGGTTTAAATTAGCCTTTGTTTGTGGGGTTTTATTTGGAGAAAAATACGGGTGTGTGTATTTTTTTTGACCCATATACGCCTAAATTTCCATTGGTTCACTGTGAGGGTTTTTATCCCCAAGGGTTAAATTACCCCTGTTTTTAGGGGTTTTAGTGTTGAGGATTATTATCGAAAAGTTGAAATCGGAGGTTTTTTAGGGTGATCGAAATTTTTAGACATGCGATAATTAAGGAAAAAATCTGTGCATCATCTATTAGATGTGCCATTTTCGGCGCTTCCTGTAATTTTGGGGCCCAGCAAATCAGATTACGAATAGAGCAGGGTGAGAGTGTGTGGACGTCATGACTGGGATTTTTGTATGGTTGGATTGGTGGAAAAATCACATGACTGTTTTAATAGAACAGCGTTTTGTTCAGCCTCAGTTTTCCCCTCGCATTCATAGGAGTAGGAGTGCGCTCTCCTGTGGCCCAAACAACTCAGCGAAATTTTTCTTTTCTGCACGGGGGAAACCTCATTTTAGCTTGTCCTTACAAAGTTAGATTAGAGATTGGAAGTTTTTATGTGTTAGGTAGAGAATTTTAAAGGAGATCTACCGCTGTAAAGTAGGGGGGGAGCGGAGGGGGGGCCCCCGCGGGCGAACACAGAAACTCTATAAAGAACACCTGATAAAGTTCACCAAGATTAGTGTAGACATTGAAACTGCAATATTTTATTTTTAAACAGTTTGCTTTTGAAATTTTTCCCGGGAAATATTGGGCAGCCTGAATTTATTAGGATACACTCATTTCAGTAATGGGTCTTGTGTTAGGTGCAAAACTCCACTTTTATTACAGTATACATTTAGATAGGTGTTCTTTTTCAATTTTACCCTTTCCCCACCTTTGTTTTATATCCACCTTGCACTTAAATCTGAAAACAGCAATTTTTAGTCACCACGGAAAATTGAAAGGTGCAAAAAAATCCTTTGTATTATCGAAAAAAAAACAGATACGTTTTTTTTTGACTTTGGCGCACTACAGTTTTTGATAAATTGAGCAGCTTGCACCGTTAAATCTTAAAACAGCAATTTTTAGTCCCCACAGGTAAATTTTGAAAGGGCAAAAAAAAACTTTTATTATCCGAATATATTTCAGTACGTGTTTTTTGACTTTGGGCCCTTTCAGTTTGTTCTTGACGCAGCTTGAGTGAAACTTAAAACAGAATTTTATAACACCAAGGTGAATTGAAAGGTGAAAAAAATACTGTGTATTATACGAAAAACATAAAAGATACTTGTATTTTGATTTGGCGCACTACGTTTGTTCTTGATGCAGCTTGCAGTAAATCTAAAAACAGAAATTTTTTATATCACCAAGGTGAATTGAAAGGTGCAAAAAAAAATTTTTATTTTCCGAATCATTTCAGATGTGTTTTTTACTTTGGCGCATACACCCTTTTTTTCATTGACGCAGCTTGCACGAAAATCTGAAAAAAGCAATTTTTAGTCCCCAGGTGAATTGAAAGATGCAAAAAATACGTGTATTTACGAAACATAACGATAGTGTTTTTTTGACTTTTGCCCAGTCCAGATTTCCAAAACTATTCCATACCTTCTCAAATTTTTATTTTTTTGAACATGGGGGAAAATGCAGGTGGAAGCGAGAAAGAGGGAGGTAGCATTGGGGGGTAGAGGTACGAGAGAAGGTGCCTTTCAGTGTGGCGAAAACATGCATGCCAGCGGATGTCAGTTGCAGGACTTTCAGGCCTGTATGTGGGTGGGCCCTGTGAATCTCAGTAACGAACAGCGTCCCCAAATCTGTCTTCAGTGGTTAATGCAAACCTGCACCCAGCGTTTTACCTCCTCGTCCCCCCCAGTCCGGCCAAAAATGTGTCATCAGCATCATCAGCACCGTCCAACATTAAGAGCCCAAATGTCCAACTGTGTCCCACCACTGGGAAAATCCTTGTCGAAGACCTTTTTGATGCCCAAAATGTGGTTGGGGTCAAAAAGGCATGTTAAAAGTTAGGAGGATGATTTAGTTGCTCTGACGCCCAGTTACTGATGCCATCAGAGGAGGAGAAGGGCGGTCATTCGGCAAAACCCGGGCGGGTCGGCAAAGCCTTGCGGCCCTCTTCTTGTAGCCCGAGCTTCCTTTGGATGGGAAAGTAGGAGACCAAGTCACCTGTTGATGATGATGATGTGTTGACATTGCGGATCCTCTGGTCTTTTCGCAGAATTTGCTTGCGAGCGCTTCATCATGGACGAGGAGGGACGATGGGGGTAGTGTCAAACGGGTCCTGCCACAAAAAAAGGGAGGGAGGGCGGGGCGCGAAATCCCCTGATATGATTCCGCCAGCCCCGGGCAGCGCCAACCCCGCTGCTGCTTATCGCCGTCAAAAAAGGGCCGGACCTCTCAAGTGGGCCTTCTTTGAGCAAGCCTTGAATCAACCCGCGATGTATATGCCGCCTTTGCCGTAAAAAGCTAAGTAGAGGAAAAAAACCTTAAGTGGTTAACCCCCCAACAGTCTAGTCACATGCGCGAATGCATGAGTTAAATGGAGGGAACACTTGGCCAAAAAAAAACCCGACCCAAAGCCCGGCCTCCCCAAACCCCTGTCACCCCTTGTTCCCGCCTTTTCCCCCTTCCGCCCCCACCAAGCGTTTCCTCAGCTGCCCTGTCTTCAGAGTCCGATCAGGGTCCCGCCTCCCCTTCAGCCTCCCCGTCGCCCAAGTACCACCAGCACCCCCAGAGACCCATCCCCCCTTCTCCTTCCGCCGTTTGAGAACCCGCACGCCGTTTTCAGTGGCCCCGTCTGCAGCCAGCCCTGTTTTTCCCCCGGTTTGGGGGCAGAAGAAACACTTTAACCCAAAACCCCCCAAAACCAAAAAACCTGAATGTCGGGCATTGCCAGGTTTTGGGTTGGAAATTTTTTGCCCTTTCCCTTGGTGGGGCACAGATGGGTTCCGATGTCATGGCCCCGCGCCCCCAATACCGATGCCGGCGGCATTTCTTTGCCAGAAAAAACCGCCCTGCCCGGCCCGCAGTGTCATCTCAAATTTCAACGATTTCTGCATCTGTGGCCGGGGGAAAAGTCCCCTGCCACCGAACATGGACTAGTAACACGGCAAGGCCCCTATATTTGTGAAACTCATGGGTGACTGGGGGGGATGTCTTGGGGGGTTTACGGTGGCTCCAAAAGGGTCGGCATGTCTTCAAACCCCAGGGTGGGGCAGGGGGTCTTTCCCCAAGGTCTCTGGTGGTCACGTGCCCGAGGGAAAAACCCGCCGTTTTGAAATTAACGTCTTGGTGACCGTCCCCACACAGGGTAAAAAGGGGGAGGGTTCCGCAACGGACCGGGGGCGTGGCGGGTGACAAGAACCTTGTGCAGGCAAGGGGGTTGTGATAAAGGACAAATTGCCTGGCCGCCCCCTTAAGTCGGTGGTGGAGCACATCCCCTTTCCTGGCACATGTCTTGAACTGGTCGTCCAGAATTTCAAAGAGCTCCCCGGGTTGGGACTGCCTGTGAAGAAAGGGTCGAGGTTGAGTTCGCACTTTCCCCCATTCGCACCTGTTCGTCCCGCCTGGGGTGCTTGCAGCGTCGTCGGCCTCCCCGTCAAACCTTTTTTGATGTGGAACACCTGGAATTCCACCCTCCAATGCTCCAGGATTTTTTGGCAGCAGCGCAATGCCATTACGCGGTCGAAGTGACACTGGTCTGACAAGCGCTTTTCGGACCTCGGGGTTTGAGCCACTGAGAGTGGGGGCAGGTGAAAAGGCCCCCACCATCCTTGCCCGTTTTGAAGAAGCCCCAAAATGGGGTGCGGACAATGCCCTTTTTGCAGGCATTGGGTGATCTTAGTTCGGAACGATCGTTGGACATCTGAAAACAACTCCCCCCCGACAGAGGAGGAGGAGGACCGATGCGGACAGGGCCTTTTTTTCCTCAAATCACAAGGCCCGACAGTTTCACAAATTTTATCGGTTTCATTAGGCAGTGGTTCGGGGTCCAAAGCTAGTGCAAGGGGGCGTCAGCCTCGGGTGCAATTTTTAGGCAAGTCAGGGGGGTGTTTAAGCTGTGCCGGAGGAGGAGGAGGTATTCCCGACACCCATGTTACCGATTTTTCCCTGCCTTGGAAAAGGGGGTTTTGCCAAATTTGGGGCGGAGGAGGGAAAAGGGAAGATCAGTTTTTAGTGCCCCCGACCCAGAGGCTTGGGAAATCAAGGCTCCATCTCTCCAAAAGAGTGCTTTTGGGTGCTCCTTTTTCCCCCAACAAACCCCGCATTTTTAAAGGGCCATAAAATGAACAACAGTTACTGGGTGGCCACCCTCCCGGATCCCCGGTCAAAACAAAAAAACAGCACTTTCCTTCCCCCCACCCAAAAAGAGAGTAAAATGCAGGAAATGGGACCTTGTGATTGATCAACTGGGACATCTGTTGCGTCTGCTTCAAGTTCTTCAATGTCAGGTGGAACAACGCCAGCGACGTGCAGCAGTAGAGTGCCAAGTAGCGTTTTCGGCGGGCAGCAGCACAAGGTGGGAGAAAAACCTAATGGGTGACCTCTGCCAATCTTTATTTACCACCCCACCAAAAGATGCAAGCAGGGCCACATACAACACCCGAGACCAGCTTAAGATTGGTGACGACTATCTGGTTCAACACCCATGTTTTTGTATGGTTCCGGACCCAATCGACTTCTAAGTATTCAAAATGGAGAATGGCCCGAGTGGCTCGCCACGCCATGAGGTGTTGTCCTGCCCCGCAGCCCGCGTCATTTGAGCGGACTTTCAGCCAGCCGAAGGAGCCATTACGACAAAGCATGGTTTCCACAGATAATGTGGAGTTTGATTTTTCATCAAGATGAATCAGGCTGGATCTCTGATGTGTTGGGGGCCCCAATTGCCAAGGTCACCGATTAGTTGCTGGTCTCTTCACATTCCTCCCCAAACGAAATGGTCCTCTTGAAAAACTTTTTTTTAAAAATGATCATTTCTTACTGAATTTTTAACTAGTTCCAACAGTTCATTTTGCGGGTTTTTGCTGTGAGGAGACTGAAAAAGACCCCGGTTTCATGACAAACCATATTCCATTTACCACTTATCTTTAAATTTTTCCCTTGTAAATGGTTTTGGGGTCTGTTGCCTCACAATTTTTAACAGTGGCTGAGAAGTTTTTTTATAATTTTTTGGGATCATGTTGCTGTGAGATACAGCAATAATTTGGTCCTTTGGAACAGAAATGTGGTTTTAAGTGGCTTTCTCCCTCACAATTTTTTAACAGGGGGCTGAGAAGTCTATTTATAATTTTTTGGGGATGTTGCTGTGAGATAAAGTTAAAATCATGGTTTTTTGGAAACAGAAATGTGGCTTTAAGTGGCATTTTCCTCAAAATTTTTAAACAGGGGCTGAGAAGTCATTTTTATAATTTTTTGGGTCATGCTGCTTTGAAATGCAGCAATATACAGGTCCTTTCAAAAAAATTTGTTTTAATGAATTTGTTTTCACAATTGAAAAAGGGCTCTGGGTCATGTTTTAAATTTTTTGGGGCATTTGCTGTGACATGCGTATATCAGGTCCTATTATAAAAAATGTTGTTTCTAACAGACATTTGTTTTCACAATTGTCCAAAGTGGCTCAAGGGTCTGCTTTGAATTTTTGGAGGCATTTTACTGTGACATGCAGCTTTTACTACAGGTCCTTTATAAAAAAATGTTGTTTTAACAGACATTTGTTTTTCCCCAATTGTCCAAAGTGGTCATGGGTCATTTTTTTGAATTTTTGGGGGCATTTTGCTGGACATGAGCTATACTACAGGCCCTATTATAAAAAATGTTGTTTTAACAGACATTTGTTCTTCACAATTGTAAAGAGTGGCTCAAGGGTGATGGTGTTGTCAGAAACAGGAATAGTAGGACACTGTTAATGGACACTATTGCAAAATGATTTTTTTTTCCCCAAAGTTTTAAAACATTGCTATCAATCCCTGTATTGGGAGACACCCATTTAA
Source organism: Phyllomedusa bahiana (assembly GCA_025379985.1). NCBI lineage: Eukaryota > Metazoa > Chordata > Amphibia > Anura > Hylidae > Phyllomedusa > Phyllomedusa bahiana. Next base: position 2,603 of record JAODAL010006555.1, on the reverse strand, counting down.
TATAATTTAAAAAAAAGAGAAACAAAGCATGGGGGATTCCATCCTATTTTAAAAAATGTGTTTTCTAGAATTAAATACTAAAAAAAAGTGCATGTACAAAATAGGGGTTTTTAAAAAAAACCTTGAATTGTACAAGGGAGGTACAGGAAAACTTGACCGTGTAGGTTTTCAGAGGGGGAAAGGAGTTGGAGCACGGCGAGAAAAAGTAAGGACCATTCCTCCCGGCGTTGAGTTTAAAATGAGAAAAAGACTGCCCCAAGAAAAAGGGGCACCTGGGGTGTAACAGGAGCGTTAACCCCCAGTATTTTCCCAAATGAAGCTCAATTGGTCCGACTCATACGGAGGGGCAAAAGGTACCCAGGTCTTGACTGTGTACTGAGGAAGGCTGGATTTCACACTTCCGCTTTGCCTTCTTCGATGAAGTTTTCGTTGTGCCCTCATCAGGGCATTTTAAACCCCGCGTGTTTTAATAGATGACGGAGCCCCGCTGGGCTCTCCCGCACCCACTGTAACTCCCGGGCCCTGAGTCATTTCTTTGGCCAGGGACAGGTTTTGTCAATGCCCCCGTTCAACTAAAATGGTGGTTGAAAGACTCCTTTTTCGGCACTTTTTTAATCTGGGGGTCAGAAAAGGTTTAATGGTCTACTGCGGTCCCGGACAGGTTAGTCAATGCCAGTTAACTAAAAAGGTGGGGTTGAAAGACTCCCTTTTTTCCGCACTTTTTATCTGGGGGGCAGGGAAAGGTTTAATGGTATACTGCGGCAGGACAGGTATATCAATGTCCAGTGAAAAAAAAATGGTGGTTGAAAGACTCCTTTTTCCGGAACTTTTTAATCTGTGGGCAGACAGGTTTTAAGGGTCATGCTGCGGTCCAGAACAGGGTTTGTCCAATGTCCAGTTCAACTAAAAAAGGTGGGGTTTAAAGATATTTCTTCCAGCACTTTTTAAAACTGTGGGTCATGCAGGTTTTTAGGGTCATGCGCGTTCCAGGACAAGGTTTTCAATGTCCAGTTCAAATAAAATGTGGTTCAAATAAATGCCTTTTGGCATTTTTAAATTTTTGGGGTGATGCAGGTTTAAGGGTCATGCTGTGGTACAAGACAGGGATAGTGTGTGTGACTTTTTTTCTGTGGCTTTTATAGCCTAAGTGTTGTGCCTAAGATGTAGCAGGTATCCATTTGACTGTTGTGGCTGTTAATTCCCCGCTTTCCAGCCCCGTTTGGGTGTAAGAATGAAGGTGTTGTTGCTCTCCCCCTGACTTTTAAAGGTCATCGGAGATGATCGACTATCAAAAAAAACCCTTTTGATGGTGGCCGACTTCAAATATCCCGATGTCGTAGCCCCAACTAATCGCTCAACACTAGTGGGGTTTATTTGGAGTAAAATACAGGGGGTGCTTTATCTTATACAGACATTTCTTTAAAACGAGTCTGTAAATTTTTGTCAAACAGTATGTTAAAGAGAGGGGGGGCAGGCCCTTCACATTCGAGGGACAGTGGCAGAAAAATTCCTGAAACGGCACAGGTACAGCACAGCAAGGGGGTTCCAGCAGGGGGGTTCGGTGAGGCCCGAACTCCGGTGCATTAGCGGCCGTATTTGACCCGCAACCAAAGGGGTTTTTGATTTGGTTGACTAGGTCTCTACTTCCTCCCAGATGACATTGAAACCCAGCCAAGAGTCGGTGGGTTCGGAGAACAACCCTTAGTTTTGGGATGGCCAAGGAGCGGTTTAGCGGCCCTCACTGTCCTAAAAACCCTTTTCTGTCCCGTTCGGTTCCCAGCAGAGAACTATATGTGGTATGGGCTCAGCCGCCACTAACAGCCCCAGGGGCGAACTTTTTGAGGACTGTCAGCAGCTACTTTGGCCCCGCGAAGAGATGGGGCAGGGAATCCCCTGCTTCTTGCAGTAGGGGGAAAGTATGATGTGGAGAGTGGCAAGGGAGGTTATGTTGCAAGGTCAGGCTTGCATATGAGAATGTTGTGGGAGGAACCAAGTGACGGGCAAATCAAATCGATGAGCTGTAGCCGATTGCACTTGGGAGCCGGGTGAAGCAAGGGCTTCATTTCTTCGTCGGGGGGAGAAAAGGGGGGTCAGCTTGAGCGGGAGCAGCCAGCAAGTCGGTAATGTGGCCGTGTGTCAGCAAGGTGGCAGCAGTGCGAGGTAGGGAGCCAAACGGCCAAGCGGTCGACCACCCGCTTCGCATATCCAAGATAGTAGTGGCACAGGGGCCCCCCACCGAGGGCAGCGGCGGGAGTAGTCATCAGTGCGGGCGGTGGGGGTAAATTACCTACTCAGCGGGTGTGGGCCCGTTTTTTTTCTAAGACACCGGAAGGAGTCGAAAATTTTGTATATGTAGAATCTTGGGGCCAGAAAAATTTAAGCGTGGCCAGGGAGCTAAGTTGGCACCCGGCCCTGCGTCAAAAATAAGCTCACCTACTTTGGCCCGGGGGAAAGGTCTCAGATGCGAGGTCCTTCCTCCGCAGCAACCGCAGCGCCCCCAATTTTCAAAAATGCATTTTTACCCGTAAAAGGTCCCCACCCCCTGCTGAAAGGGAGCTGTTTGGGCTTTCCCCTCTCCCCCGGTCCAGTGTCCTGCCCCCCCT